>OVAV01000592.1:0-17204 GCA_900406375.1 Iberis amara | reverse complement strand
GTATTTTTGAAATTTGAATTTTTTTTAATGGTATTTGAAGGGAATTCTTCTTCTTTATATTATAATTATCATTTATCTATTTTACTCAATGTTAAATAAAACATGTTGAAACAATCATATGAATATTTTTCTCTTACAATTCCAAAACTATGCAATAGTTTAAGCATAATATAGGCTAGAGTACTAACATTTCCACTTGGGGCAGATTACAAACCTTTTTAAGGGTTTAGAGACTTCAAACCTTATCTAAATATTTCCAACTACACTAATTAGGTCTTTAAAAAGTTCCCACGATGAGGTTTTCTAGTAGTAATGCAACCGAGTCCGTGAGACTAAACAGATTATCTTCCACATGGAAGGTCGAAAACGGAATGGTAGCTAGAATGCTAATATCCTTAATTCATCATATGACCTAACCTTAATCTTGGATTTACCAAAGAAAATGCTTCATCCCAAGACCATTGCAAGTTAATATGAGCTCCTTGTACTGGTTGAATAGTTCCTGCGACAAAACAATACGGATTTATCAAACTTAAAAGGGTTTGAAAGTCATCAAATGAAATGATAACTCTCTTCTACCATGTTGTGCTCATAGATACGATGCATCCTTTGTTTGTCGTACTCATGCCTTGTATATGGATCACTCAATACTGTCAAATAATTGATCAAACATTTACCATTAAAATGTTGATGAAAACCAATCACTGAACAAAGTTAGAAAAAGAAACAGCAGAAGTTAACAAAGAGCAAAGAAATACAGTCACTCCCAATTCTCCATTTCTGAGCTTACTACTTCAAATTACATAAACATGTTATCAGTTAAGAGCTGAGAGACGAAGAGAACTAAACCTTGATAAGCCTCGTTGATTTCTTGGAATCTAGATGTACCAGAATCCCCTTCTTTACGTTTGTCCGGATGCCATTTCTACACACACACACACATACAAAAACAAACACAGCTCAATCTCCATCATTGTAGAACCCAGACTCGGTAAAAAGACACATAAATGGCGAAATATGAAGAAGGAACCAGAGCGAGACGGATAAAGTTGGAGCGAATTTTATCATCGGAAGCGTCGCAATTCACTTCAAGCACTTTATAGTGATCCTGCAACACCCAATTTTCAGCAGAATCCCACATTTTTACTATCCGAAATTCGACAAATTCAAAACCAAACAATTTTCGAATTTTGTGTTAATCCTTTAACCTTGTAGTTGTCGAAATCGAAATGGAAGTCGAAATTGAAGAAATCCGAATCAATAGATGAACCATTGCCGTTTCCCCAATCGTAACACCACATCGGATGCGAACAAACGATTCGACCTTCCTCTATTCTCGAGACTCCTCTCGTCACTCGGAACTTCAGAATGAGATAAAGGAGGAAAAAGAAATAATAGTATTACATTCTGACCCCAAATGTTCCTCTAATTTACAATTCAGTACATTTTAGTAGCTTCGAGAAAACCTGTGGCACTTTTCTTTAATATATAAGAGACGGCTGTGATATAGCAGTGATGGCTTCGTCTCTGAGGAGTAGAATCGGATCATCCGCCTTAATACGACGGCGTTTTCCGGTCGTCGGCGCGGTTTGCGTGCTAAGCTTGGGATTCTCAACACTCTCCTTCTCTTCGTCTTACTTGAAATCGGGTTGTGCTCAGTCTTTTTCTTTTGGCCCTCTCTTAAGGTTAGAATTCAGATCATATCAGTTTTTTTGTTGTTTGTTTCTCGTTGACCTTATGAACCGGAAATTCTTAGGTCTAAGTTTTGCAGTAAGGGTTCTTCATCTGGTGGAGCGATCAAAATGGAGGAAAGCAGCAAAATTGTGCCCAGCATTGTTGTCTATGTCACTGTTCCTAACAGGGAAGCAGGTTTGCTGTCGTAATTTAACTTCTCATAGCTTAGATCGGAGAGACTATTCTTCTGTTGTTAGGAATCTGGTTAATCAAAATTTTTGAATGGTGAGAAAATGAGGACAACGATGGAGCTTTAGGTTCTGAATGGTTTTCCAGTCCGCAAGTTGGACTGGTACGAGTGTTGTTTACCATTCACACAATTGGATTAGTATGCTCATTTATGTTCACTGCAACCATGCTGCTTACCAATAGTAAATTGTGTTTCATCAACTTTTCGGTCTTTTCCATACCAGTACCAGTATCGGACCATAATTTCCGTTTGATGTGTTTTAGTATAAAAGAGTATCTGTTTTTGGACAATTGTAGAAGCTAGACTGTATCTATCTAAACAATATATAGCTACCTAAGTATTCTATTGTGAAATGAGTTTTTGTCTACCTTAGTTCGAGATTTTTCATTGCCATTTCGTAGATTTCGTAAGCTTCGAAAGTTATTGAGAATTTGTAGCCAAACTTGGATCTTGTAGGGGTAGCCTAAGGAAACTCCTTGTTAACTTGTTGTTCTTAAGCACAAGAAACTTATCAAATACCCTGTTAAGTCTAATACTTTCTACCATATTTTCTGATGTCATTTACTGATGAGATGGGCTTTTCCTTATGGAGAATTCTCTCACAAGAGAACCTGATCGAGATGTCTGCTGAGTTCTTACCTTTGTTTCTTTATTATCTGTCTCATTGACAGGAAAGAAGTTGGCTAACAGCATAGTCCAACAGAAGCTTGCAGCATGTGTGAACATTGTGCCAGGTACTTTGTGGTAGCCTCTTTCTCCTTTGTTTCAGTCAGAACTTCAGTATGTGGTCGAGTAAACAGATTCCGCTCATTTAGTCTAATTTTGATTTCTGCCAGCACGGTTTGGTAGAAAACGTTTTCTGTTTGCGTAGTCACTTGTTGGTCAGTATGTGTTTGCTATTCAGTAAAAGAACAAGTAGAAGCTAAGTTTGGCCTATCCATGTTCTGTTCATGCTTTTGACTCTGTCGATTACCCACTTGCTTCTTTGTGTGCTTACATGTTCTGTGATTTTGAACATTACTAGTTCTATATCTAGAAGATGTTTATGTGTGTTTGCATGTTGGATGCAGGTATTGAATCTGTGTACGAGTGGGAGGGGAAGGTAAGTAGGGAACACAATACCTGTAAATCTTTCTGCATTAACTTTGATATTAAAAAGGAATAGTAAAAAAACTTACAAGGCTTCAGAAATATTAGAATAAACCCTTGTTCCATCCATGGGAAAGCGACAATACTTAATGGGTAGCCTGTGTCACCGTCTCACCGATGTTGCTACCTTGTTTTTAACTTGAATCATTGTTCATCTTGAATCTGAGCTATTTCTGCAAGCCGATCTTTAAATACATTGCGTATAATCAAATCCATTTGGCTGCAGGTTCAGAGTGATTCGGAGGAACTCCTGATTATCAAAACAAGGCAATCCCTTCTAGAATCACTAACAGAGCACGTCAATGCGAATCACGAATACGAGTAAGCAATGTTCTCTGTTATGTGTTTGGCATATCAAAAGCTATGAAGTTGAATCTTGTTTAAATGTTTGTTTTAGTGTACCAGAAGTAATTGCATTGCCCATAACTGGTGGGAGCGACAAGTATCTAGAGTGGTTGAAAAACAGTACCAGGAACTGAGATCTCGTAGCTATCAATGGCTTTGGAGTATTGGTTCCTTCTACCTTTCAACAACCTTTCTTTCCATCTCTGGATTGTAGCGTAAAGTGTTAAGTATAATACCAGATGTTACAGGTTATCTCCTGGTTTTAGTTGGTTTCCTCTGTATTTAAATAATTAATCTTTGTACTCGGTTATCTGTTAAACCGGTATTGGTACTATGCAAGAACGTCACTATGTAAAGGCCATTTTTGGCTGTTTGTGGAAATCAATCAAAAGAATATTTTCCTTCTCTCTCTCATATTCAACATTCATAACTGTAAAGCAGAGTACGGATTATTATTCACAAGGTGTGATTCTTTGCCATCACCTTCTGATTATAATCTAACTTTTCCCCAAATCCTTGGTGGGTTTCTGGATTAGGTTATCTTGTTACTAAAAACGTTATCATTGGTATCAGAGCTTGTCCGTGAACGGCGACCATGGTGGACACTCGTCAACACTCTTTGCTTGAGCTCAACAAACAAATGGAGGAAATACGCCTTGACCAAACAAAGCAAGCTGATGAGCAAAGGCAAAGAACTGATTTACTGGACAACAAGCTTTCAAACATGGAATCAATGATGGACAAAATTTTTTCAGTATTGAACTCACAAAAATCACCGAATCCTCCCGACCCACCCGATCGTAATGGCAAAGAGAAGGCTCATTCTGATGGATCTTCAAGCTATGAATCAAACGGATCTCACTTCCAGCGTCTCAACTTCCCGTCTTTCGATGGATCTCTAATCCGTGAATGGATTTACCGGTGTGAACAATATTTCTTGATGGATCATACACCACTAGAAAATAAAGTTCGTACCGCAGCAATGCATCTCTCCGGCAAGGCTCTCCAGTGGCATCATAACTACATGACCAACCAGTTTGGCATTTTCCCATCTTGTCCAGATTACATTATCGCCATCTCTAAACGGTTCAGTGGTTTAATCGATGATCCTCTCTCAGATCTGGTGAGTTTGAAGCAAGGTACTGATCTTGTTGAAGATTACTTGGAAAAATTTGAATGTGCTCTCACCCGTCTAACACTACCTGCATCTCATTCCTTAAGCATTTTTCTCACAAATATGAACCCTCATCTCTCTTTTCATGCTCGTCAGTTCCCACTTACAGACATTTCTGATGCTCCTCGCATCGCTAAACTCCACGAATCCTCACTGCTTCACGCTCCCGTGAAAGCCACAAGAGCTCCATTCAATCCATCTTCCAAATATCCCTCCCTACTACCAACTCCCGACACCACAAAAAGCCAAACACGTCCCACTTTCATTCCCAAATCACCACCAGACAAATACCCACGCAAATTTTCCTACCCTGAGATGCAGGATAGACGCACAAAAGGGCTTTGTATGTTCTGTGATGAACCATTCACTCCGGGTCATCACTTAAAACATAAACGCTCGCAGATTTACGTTTTGGATGGTGAGGAAGACGACGTTTCCGACGGCGAAGTTGATCCTGAACCAATACAAACTGATTTGGAGACTGATAATAACAACAAATCGCCTACTATTTCTTTGAACGCTCTCAATGGCAGTACTACGTTCAACTGTATGCGTGTTGTGGGCAATTATGGCAAACGTAAACTATACATCCTCATAGACCCAGGGAGTACTCATAATTTCCTTGACTATCATTTTGCCACTGATATCGGTTGTCTCTTAGAACAGGTCAAACCTATGTCAGTTCTCACTGCTAATGGTAGCTCAATGATCTCCAAGTACAAGTGTTCTGATTTTTCTTGGACTATGCAAACCTTCAAGTATCATACTGAGATTCGAACATTACTACTTGATTGCTGCGATTTGGTTTTAGGAGTCCAATGGCTAACTACTTTGGGTCCTATTTGGTGGGATTTCTCCAATCTGATTATGGAATTCACAATCAACGGTGTTAAAAACAGATTGCGTGGTGTAACAAAGGCTAGCTGCAAGGTTATACATGGAGGTACTTTTAATCGGCTCTTGTTACAGCAACCACAAATTGCATTACTTCAGGTCCGAGAAATCTGTGATGATATCAAGGACCCTACTCTTGAACCGGCAGCTCTCTTCTCACACATCACTACAAGTGGTGATGAATTAAGTTCTGACCCTACTCTTCAGGACTTAATACACGGTTTTTCTGATATCTTTGCTGAACCAGTAGGTCTTCCACCATTTCGTGAAGGCTTCAACCATCAGAATCCTTTGATTTCAGGTTCTAATCCTGTTAATCTCAGGCCTTACCGATATTCATCTCTTCAAAAGGATACCTTTGACAAGATGATCCAAGATATGTTAAATCAAGGTATCATACAGTGCAGCTCCAGTCCTTATGCATCTCCGATTGTACTTGTAAAGAAAAAAGACGGCACTTGGCGTCTCTGCGTAGACTACAGAGGTCTTAACCAATAAACTGTGAAAGACAAATATCCTATACCACTTCTTGAAGACTTGTTGGATGAGTTGGGTGGTGCACATTACTTTTCTAAACTCGATTTACGAGCTGGATTTCACCAAATAAGGATGTCTCCTTCTGATGTGTTTAAAACAGCCTTTAAGACACACGCGGGCCATTACGAGTACCTCGTTATGCCTTTTGGTTTAACAAATGCTCCTTGTACGTTCCAAGGATTAATGAACCATGTCTTTCAAGCTGTTGCAAGAAAGTTTGTATTGGTATTCTTCGATGATATATTGGTTTACAGTAACGATTGGGAATCACACTTGTCACATCTCACTGCCGTGTTCACTATTTTGCGTGATCAGCAACTATATCTCAAGTCCTCCAAATGCACCTTTGGAGCTACAACAATTGAATACCTTGGCCATTTCATATCAGCAGCTGGAGTTAGCATTGATCCACGCAAGATTAAGTCCATTGAACAATGGCCACTGCCTTCCAATCAAAAACAACTTCGTAGCTTCCTCGGGTTGGCTAATTACTATCGCCGCTTTATCAGAGGTTACAGTTCTTTAGCTCGACCTTTAACCAACCTTTTGCGCAAAGATGGTTATTCATGGAGTGATGAAGCAACAACAGCCTTCAAATCCCTTCAAAAGGATCTATCTTCTTCATTGGTTCTTGCGCTTCCTGATTTTACCAAAAAATTCATTGTGGAGACTGATGCTTCTAATACGAGTATTGGTGCAGTGTTGATGCAAGACGGTCACCCTATTTGTTTCATTAGCCGCGCTTTAGGTCCAAAAACCAGTCATTATCAGTCTATGAAAAGGAGCTTTTGGCCGTGGTACATGCTGTCCAGTCATGGAATGCTTACCTAGCTCATAACCATTTCATTATTAAAACGGACCAAAGAAGCCTCAAGTATCTCATGGACCAAAAGATTACAACTCCTTTTCAACATATGTGGTTATCAAAACTGATGGGTAATGATTTTGAAATCCAATACAAGTAGGGTAAAGAAAATAATGTGGCGGATGCACTGTCAAGGGTTACTGGTTCTGAAATTCTTCATATGACCCTTTCACAGTCCCAATTTGATTTCTACGACCAATTACGTTTACAATGGCAATCTGATTCTAATATGAAGAAGATCATCACAGAACTCAATATTTCACCATCTTCTCATCCATCATTCACATTTACAAATGGTGAGCTCCGCCGTAATGGCAAACTGGTTGTTGGTGATAATAAGGAGATCAAATTACAGATTCTTCAGTGGCTACATGATTCTGTTGTTGGAGGCCACTCCGGACGCGATGCAACACTTTATCGGATAAAATCTTTGTTCTATTGGCCTCGAATGAACACTGAGGTACAAAACTACATTCGGAACTGTTCAATATGCCAGAAGAACAAGTATGATCTAGCCGCCAAACCGGGACTACTCCAACCATTAGCTGTTCCTGCTGGTATTTGGCAGTCAATCTCAATGGACTTTATCGAAGGTTTTCCACCATCCTTCGGTAAACATTGTATATTGGTCGTGATAGACAGGTTAAGAAAAAATGCACATTTCTTAGCTCTTTCACACCCTTATACTGCTCTGGATGTTGCACAAATCTATCTTGACCAGGTTTTCAAACTACATGGTATGCCTATGGACATTGTAAGCGACAGAGATCCAACATTTCTAAGTGAGGTTTGGAAAGAATTATTCAGGGTTCATGGCGTTGATCTCCGTTTTTCCACAGCTTACCATCCTAAAACCGATGGACAAACGGAGGTCACTAACCGCACTTTGGAAACATTTCTCAGATGTATGTCTTCGGATATCCCGCATACATGGAGTAAATGGCTACCTCTAGCCGAGTGGTGGTATAACACAACCTACCATTCAACTATCAAATGCAGCCCTTTTGAGATAGTATACGGTCAACCACCACCCATTCACCTCCCATATTTACCAGGTGAAAGTACTTCCATTCTCATTGACAGAAGCCTGCAGAAACGTGAACAGGTCATTGCTATGCTCAAATTTCATCTGACCCGCGCACAAAACCGGATGAAACAGCAAGCCGATTCACACCGTTCACCACGGGAATTCTCTGTTGGAGACTATGTCTACCTAAAATTACAGCCTTACCGTCAACACTCATTGAAGAACAGATCAGTTCTGCATAAGCTATCCCAGCGCTTCTATGGTCCTTTCAAGATCTGTGATAGGATTGGTGCTGTCGCCTATAAGCTTGAGTTACCAGCTGATGCCTCCATCCACAACGTGTTTCACGTCAGTCAACTCAAGCTCTGCCCCAATCCTCCAACAACACCACCTGCTCTGCCACAATACCTCTCGGATACAGCAATGGACAAGGAACCAGAAGCTATACTTGACACAAAGATGATCAAGAGACAAAACAAAGCGGTAACCAAAGTACTTGTTCACTGGAAAGGAGAATCTCAAGACAAAGCAACATGGGAGTTTTACCAAGACTTCATCAGTAAGTACCCTTCTTTTAATCCTTGAGGACAAGGATTTTCTCAAAGGAGGAGTATTGTTACAGGTTATCTCCTGGTTTTAGTTGGTTTCCTCTGTATTTAAATAATTAATCTTTGTACTCGGTTATCTGTTAAACCGGTATTGGTACTATGCCAGAACGTCACTATGTAAAGGCCATTTTTGGCTGTTTGTGGAAATCAATCAAAAGAATATTTTCTTTCTCTCTCTCATATTCAACATTCATAACTGTAAAGCAGAGTACGAATTATTATTCACAAGGTGTGATTCTTTGCCATCACCTTCTGATTATTATCTAACTTTTCCCCGAATCGTTGGTGGGTTTCTGGATTAGGTTATCTTGTTACTAAAAACGTTATCACCAGACGAGTTGGCTAAATGAAATAAGAGCAATCACCACATTGCTTATTTTATGTCAATGAAGATGGTACACAGTTCTTTAACATTATACAATATGAGCCTTTTCTTATTCTCACGCTTTTTTTATGTACAAAACATATTCTACATGGGAGCGGGATTTACCAATCTTGCATACCAATATTATACAAGTAGATATTGGATGTTAGAGAGATGTTATTACATCGGAGCAATACCGACCTTTATCATTCCGGTCCAATTCACAGGCCGCAAGCTACTCCAATGTCTGAGAATGCTTCTACAAGCTTTGGGTAGAGTTTAGAGAGCATGATCTTGAAACCAGTGGAATTCGTGGTTGAGCTCTCACGCATGTCCTCTGATGATCCTACAGGGACTTCTTCCATATAAGCCTTGCACGCGGCTAAAACATGATGGGCTCGTTGCGTGAAGTGATCCTTCACTAGCACTTCAAAATGCTACAATGCAACAATACATATCTGATAAAAAAAAAACAAAAGGTCTCTAGGTATTGCCAATTTTCATTGTGTTGAATCGTTGCAACATAAACATACCTTTGGAGGCTTGCGGAGCAACAAGATCATGGATTTGCAAGTGATGATGAATGCATTCTCATTGTAACTCCCTCGACTCGACCTAACTGCTTATCGTAGCCAGCTTCATTGAAGTAAGGCTTCTCATTCAGAACAAGAGCCTGAAAGGAAAGAAGAACTTGGAGAATGGAGGAGCTCCCTGGGCTCCATACTTCAGTGCCAGAGCCATTCCATGTATTCAGCAGACTCTTCCTAACTCGTACAGGTTAGGATTCAGTCGCATTCCGCCTGAACGATAATGCACCATTTGTATTCATAGATGGAGAAAATATTAAAAATCTCTAGACCACATGATAGGGCGAAGGATGTAAATTTGCGATGAACAGAAGTCTGATTAGCCCCCAAGAAACACATATTTGAAAGTGAGAGAGAAAGCTATAGAGGTAAAGCAGTGAAACTCACTGGTGGCTCATGAGGATATTGAGGAGGAAGCATTATGTCGTCCATCGTGGTATGGTGTTCCAGGAGCACCAACGATGACTGCACGCAGAAGATCCATCCTTTCCTCATACACACGCACGTAAATTGTGTCTGTTCATCAGAAAATGTCAAAACAGGCAATAATCAAAAAGAGTAACAACTTACTGGGAAGATTTGCCTCCAAATTGCTCCATTCTTGCTGGACTTTCTTCACCCAACTCTTCTTCGTAGTCTATTAGCAAGAAGTGTTGTTATTTCGCTTTACATCAGAATGTTAATTTCTGGTCTCAAGAGTCATACCTCAGATTGTGCCAACTCTTTTCCCAAAGAAAGGTAATGATGGTCCGAGCAGTCATTAGCCATATCAAACTGTATGAATCTCACTAGTTTCTGGCTGTTCTCCGAAATAGTGGAATCCGGGGTGTCTTGTTTATCCCTTCTCCTTCCATAGGTACGTTGGCCATTGCAGAGATATCTACTTCACCTGTATCTGATTCAGAGATGTCATATGGTTCTTCAACAGAGTCACTTTGATCTTCAGCATCATTGGAATGTGAATAAGTTGAACCCTGAGAACCGAAAAGGCTTGATGCAAGGTTTGTTATAAATCCAATAGCAGCTTTTGGAAGGAAAGATAAACCCTTGTTACGGATTTCACCAACACTGTAGAGCTTCACAAGACCCTGAAACATACAAGTATCCTATAAGCCAACATGGACATAGAAAAACTGTTGATATATTTGCTCATGTCCCAAAAACTCTTAGGACACCCAAATCTCTAAGAACATATCTATGACACATTAGAAAATTTGAAGGTATTGATTTACCGTTTCCTGATCGTTTGTAAATTCTGATTGACTAATCTTCTTACTTAGATCTTGAACACTGCTCTCTGACCTTATAGTGCTAGTGTTGGAAAATTCAGACCTTTCCATCCTCCAAATTTCATAGGGTGAAACCTTAATAACAATTTAAGAGAATTTTTCACAGGAATCTAAAGTCTAAACCATATAGTTATAACAAACTACTGGTTGCCCCGCCCTTCGGACGGGTTATATAATTTTAATTATTTTATTCAGAAAATTGATATATTTGTTTGTATTTAGCTTTATTATGTTTTTTTGTGTTTTTTTAATTTGAATATTTTAGTGTTGTTTTTTTTGTTATCGGCTTTTGTTTTGTTTTCCGTTGTTTTTTTGCTTTTTCTTATACATTTTTAGGTCCGGCCGCGTAATTGTTTAGTGTGGACACTTTAAAGGAATAAAGTATGCCAACTATTTTGTCTCCATTTTTAGCCTTTGCATGATTTTTTATCATTGTTTTTAACGAATAAAGTATGCCAAGATGTGTTCGCTAATTAATCTGTTTTTTTTTACTTCTTTTGGTCAAATAGTGCCATTAGTGCAACATTTAGGAAGATTATGGGTGCAAATGGTTGCTATTTTATAGTAATAAATTGGAAGAAATTATGAATTCCAAAATATTTCTTTAAAATTTCACCATTTATAGAAAAAAAAATTGAGAAATAATTCCTTTACCTTTAGCATAACAAAGGTAAACAAAAAATAGAACCTTTTTGAAAATAATTCTTCCTCAAAATTGTAGATGAATGAGTATTATACAATTTTACTCATTTTTATTCTACTAAAATTTTCTACCTAATTTTACTTATGTTGTTAAATTGTTACTTAAATTGTAAGCCTTAGCTGAGAGCATCATGGGATCAATCCTCTCCCTGATTGGAGTTTTTAAAAATATAGACAAAAAAAAATTGTAAGCCTTAAACAGTATGAACATATAAAAAGCAAAAATAAAAGAAATCTCTTATGATCTTTAAGTAAGATCATAGAGAAAAGTGAGAGCGGGCGGAGATCTTTAACTACGCAAAACTACTCTCTCTGTTTCTCTCACTACATTCTCTCTTTTCTCAGCTGGAGATCAGAAGAAAGGTGAGAGCGGCGGAGCATACGGAGGCCCCCACCGCCTTCTTCTGATCACAACGCCACCATCTCTCTTCCGGGCACGTCGGTGAGCCAGCGCCGACGTGCTCTCCGTGCATGCATCGCCTCGCCGGAAAACTCTTAATCTCAAGACCGCTTTCCCTACAGNGCCGGAGGAGTGAAGAAGCATATCGGCGACTCTTTTCTGGCGAAGACGCGGCGATATGCAAGAGGAACCTCGAGATGGGTGCGATTCAACCGCCGGTGGATCTGGATGTCGTGCTCTGTCATCGGAGAAGTGGGGACTCGACGGTTACAGTTCCGGCTAACCCACTTTCGCATGCGTTTGTCTCTTCCCCCACCCACCGGAAACCTACTCCTCCCGCCCAAGTCCGTCGTGGTCGAAGACATAACTGCATCCTCTCCTCTCTAAAACGCTAGATCCAGTGGGCAGACGTCGACTACGTGTCCTCTCTGCCTCGAATCCGCCGTTGGGCCACCAGAAATCATCATCCAGCGGTGTCCGCAGCCTCGTCAACGGTGGCGGCGGCTGGAGCGTTTTGCTTCAAGTTGTTAGGGTTATTAGGGTTTTGCTTCTTGGGCCCGGGTCCAGTTGGGCCTTAGTAAGCCCAATTCGATTATGTTAGTTTAAGTTGGGCTTTTGATTTGGAGTTTTTTTGTGTTGGAGTGATGATATATTGGGTGTTTAAATTTGTGGTGTAATATCTAAGTAATTTAATTTGAAAGCCCTTTAACCAAAAAAAATTCATCAGAATAAACTTTTGCCTCTGAAAATCATTTTCGTGTTTTTTCCTCATATTTCCGAATGAGAATTCAGTAATCTTGTAACTTTGTCTTATTCATGATGCATCGTCGGTGGGTAGCAGCTTTCAGTCAAGGCAATAAAAGATAAGCATTTTGATTTTTTAATCTTATTTTGTATTTAATATTTTACTTTAAATTCCTTTCTCTTTTCTTATATATCCTTCCACGTGGGACAACTAACCTGAGAGTAAGATGGATAAAATACTCGGAACAAAAAAAAAAAATTTGAAGTGAAAAGAATCAAATTAAACTGTATCGAACTAAATCGAAATCGACTTAAATGACTAATGAATTTTTTTAATCTCAAAATAATATTAATTAACTTAAACACCAACATTGTTTGAATGATTGACTTCCATCAAAGATTTTATCCAGTCAGAGATAACACTAAAACAGAAAAAAAAAAAAAACATAAAAGGAAAGCGAGTAAGCATGAGCTGCTGCGACATCTGCTACAGAATTCTCTGTGCGCATGATAAAAGAGACTTGTACTGACTCGAAAATTGTCATCAGT
Source organism: Iberis amara (assembly GCA_900406375.1). Classification (NCBI taxonomy): domain Eukaryota; kingdom Viridiplantae; phylum Streptophyta; class Magnoliopsida; order Brassicales; family Brassicaceae; genus Iberis; species Iberis amara. The sequence goes on along the minus strand of OVAV01000592.1, from coordinate 4,046 downwards.
TGGACTATTTCAGTGAGCATTGGATCCAGGTCAATATTGACCTCCATCAAAGGTTTCAATCAATCGGGGATAACATTGAAACAGAAAAAAAACATAAGGGGAAAGCGAGTAAGCATGAGCTGCCGCGGCATCTGCTGCAGAGTTCTCTGTGCGCAGGATAAAAGAGACTTGTACTGGCTCGAAAATTGTCATCAGTTGGACTATTTCAGTGAGCATTGGATCTGAATCCAGGCTTGGCCAGTCTTCTCAATTGTTGAAAGTAGTAATCAAAATTTGAGAAGTCGTCCTTAGAGTAATTTGTAGAATATTCAGCTCTCCAAAATATTGCAGAGCCCATTTGAAAGCAGCCACTTCTGTGGCTAATGGGGACTCTTGACGCGGGGTCGCTTGTGAGCCACATTTGAAGAAACCAGTGTTTTTTGAGAATTAATCATCCTAATCCACTTACAGAAGCATCTTCTCGCCATGCTCCATCTATAAAGCATGTAAAAATAGGATGTTGGTTTTGAATTGCAGCTGATTAAATTATCCTTTGGGTCCCCTGCTTGATGGTAATGCGATTTTTCATTGCCCTCCTTTAGCTCCTCTTCTGCTTCCTTACTGATTCTCCAAATCTCAGCATTAGTTTTTTCCATTAGGAAGGTTTCATTGGCAACTAAATCTTTGGCAGAGAGGCTATAATCATTTCTAGCTTTCCACAATCGCCATAGGAGCCAAGGCAGCAGTCGGTAAACGTCTTCAAGGCAATCACCCGACTCCTTAACTAGAACACAGAACATATTAGCATAAATTGAAGGTCCAAGGTTGAGAGGTATGATCGAAGTGGCGTTAGCGAGAGTCCACACCATACATGCATAAGGGGGCGTAAAAAGTATGTGATTTATGGTTTCATACTCTACTCCACAACAGGCACATCGGCTATCGAGGCTAAGATGCCTAAATCTCAGGTTTGCAACAGTTGCCAAACAATTAGACATACATCTCTAGATAAAGTTCTTAAGCTTGGGACTAGTATCAAGTTTCCAAGCTTCTTCAAACATAGGGTCCAACGATGGTCTGTGAGGTATTGGCAAGTCCCTTTGAGATAGAGCGGATGCAGTCATGTAGCCAAATTTAACATTGTATTCCCCCCCCCCCTTTTGATAGACTCCAAATGTAGCTATTTGCTCGGTCTTCACTGCCAAAACAAACAACAGTTAGCAAAAGTATATCCTCTTCCTGAACCAGCTGCGTGGTCAAGGGTATTCCATGATGATGTGTCGGGTAGAAGCAGGTCTCCAACAGTTTTGGGAATAGGTATATGCATGTTTCGCGGTCTAGGAGCACGAAGAGGGTGGCTACAGAGCCACGGCTCCTTCCATAGACTTGTGATGTTCCGGGAACCTATAACTTTCCGGCATCATTCAACTAGGAGTCCTTGTGTGGATCATATTCCTCTCCACTCGAAGGAGGGACGCTTGCCTAAAGGTGCTAACAATGGGGATGAGGCTAAGACGTATCGTCCTCTATAAATTTTTATAAGGAGGGAATCTGGATTGATAAGCATTCTCCATAGCTGCTTCCCGAGAAGTGCCAAGTTGAAATTGTTTTAGGTTTTTGAAATCGAGTCCACCTTTTGATTTCGGTTTACTAATGAGGCTCCAAGATGCCCAGTGAAGACCATTTCCATGCGTTTTATTACGCCACCAATATTGGGCCATAATCGAGACCAATCCATCACAAACTGCTTTCAGAAATCGCAAACATGACATCGCATAGGTTGGAAGGGCCATTGCCACTGCTTTGATCAAGATTTCTTTTTCCGCCTGCAATAAGAAGTTTGTCTGTCAACCGTTGACTTTAGCAAGGAGTTTCTCCTTAATCGATTGGAGGATTTTGACTCTTGAGCCCGTAAAAGACTCGTGAAGCCCGAGATACAAGTCATCGCCACCTTGTTCAATGTGCAACAGGTCTTTCATCTTTTTTGCGGTTTTCACCAATTTTTTTGCCAAAGATCATACTTGTTTTGTTACAGTTAACCTGTTGACATGCTGCCATGCTATAATCATCGATAATTTGCATAAAAAGGTTGATTTGTCTCTTTCCGCACGGCAAAAAAATAGGCTATCGTTGACAAAAAGAAGGTGAGAAATTGTTGGGGTATGAAGAGCTATACAAACTCCCGTGAGTCTTCCTTCCCTTTCGGCATAAGTCAATTTTTGGACCAAAATTTCAGTGCAAAGGAAAAAAGATATTAGCGATAATGGGTCGCCTTGTCGGATGCCTCTCAATGGGATGATGTGGCCAAATGGTTCTCCATTGATTAGAACATAGAAAGAAGATGTGACCAATGAATCTTATGTTGTTTTTATATAGGAAAGTTTAGAACCAATGAAAATCCTAATGGAAACCTAAAATACTTAAGACACAAATGTATATCCGACAATATAAGTTATATATTTAATTTAAAATAACCAAATAACCTAAAGTATAAGCTTGAAATATAATGAATCTACAACAAAATATAAAAACTAAAATAACCAAAAATTTTGAAAATTTTTAGGTATATTTTCAACAAAAAAAAATAGCATATTACATATATTTTTAAGTATTTCGAATATTTTCAGATAAAAAATTAACTATAACGAACTGAATCCATTTTTTTTGTTTTAAGCCAATCCTTCATTCTTCTAATCAAACTACCAAAATTATAAATAAAAAAGAAAAAATGTAAACCAAATTTGCAAATACCTAAACCCGAAACCGAAACGAATATCCGAATGTCCAAACCTACTTGAAAAAATTGACTTTAACTAAACTTAATTTAGATTAATCCTAAATAAAATTATATATTTATGTAGTTTCTTATAAGATTTTTTTGTAGAATAAGTTTAAGCAAAATCTCATTCTCGTGCTTGCTTCTTTACTAAGTGAAATGGTTGTATATTTCATGTCTTATGTATCTGATTCCTAAGACATCGAACTAACCTAGTAGGTACTTAATACTTGCAAGTTTCGTCTATGATTCGTTTAAATATCTGTAAGATAACTGTTTTCTGGATCTTCTTTTATATATTTTCAGATAGAAAAAATAGTCTATGGATCGTCCCAACAGTATCTGTCGTGTATGGGCTTAGGGGACATAAATTATCAGAGGGCATTTTGGGAATCAAGTGATTGACTGTCTATTGGTGGCATGGGGCTTAAATTAAATTTTGATGAAAAATAATTAATGCTTTGCTTGTTTTTTTTATAAACCTTGGAAATTTCGAGCCTTTTCGTTAATAATACTTGTTTAAAGCGTAAATCACTCCTCCCAAAGGATTCAAACTAGTGACCTTAAATACTCCTTAGAGTGCCTCAACCACTAGACCAAAGTCCCTTGGTTAATGCTTTACTTTTTTCATATTTAGATAGGAAAATTCTTATTTATAACCAATTTACGACTGAGTTGAACTCCGGCGAAAAAAATATAGAAATAGATTTTTAACAACATGACCATTATACTATTTCCCCATAACTAATGTTTTGTAAAAAAATTGTTTAGAAAATGTTTTGCTCATTTTGAAACTATCTAATTTTACCATAAAACTATTTAACTATTATTTTCGATAAAGGTTTATATTTATTAGATCCAAATCTAAGTCCATCACAATCATTTTCAACACAAAAAGAAAACAGAAAAAAAATCTCAGCCCAAGAACTCAATTCGGATTGGGCATTTTCAAAACCCTAACTAGACTCATGCCCAACTAAAGTCTTAAATCCCTAGAAACTAAACTGAAACCAACATAATCTCCACCACATCCGACTAGCTGCGGTCTCGCTGGATTTGTGTTTCCGGCGACCCGGAGGCTTTGATTTTTGGACAGAGGAAGAAACAGGTATGGATGAATGCCACGGCGGTTTGAGAGAAAGATGGGTAGCTTTCCGATCAGGCTTAGGGACGAGTCGACTCGTCTTTGGCTTGGTTTGAAGAGTCTCCCAGCGGTTGCGGTCCCTGCACCACCACCAAAGACGAGGCTTCACTGTAGAAACCCGTATTTTGACTAGGATTTTTTTTCGTT
>OVAV01000590.1:7081-17217 GCA_900406375.1 Iberis amara | reverse complement strand
CTACAACTTCTAAAGCAATAAAATATGTGCTTTAGGAAAAATAATGTTAACATGAACANCCTACAACTTCTAAAGCAATAAAATATGTGCTTTAGAAAAAATAATGTTAACATGAACAAAAAAAAGAAGAAGAGCTGTAGCTTTTAAAAGTGGCTGTAGAAATCTGTAGGACCCACTTAATAAAACTAAAGACTGATTGGCAATTATCTTATGTTGTAGAAAGAAATAGTGCTGTCTACAACACTCACAACACCAAACAATCAAGCCCTTAATAGGATGTTTATTATTATAAATATTGGGTATACAAATAATTCAAAATGGCAAATTTATAATTTTTTTGAAAACTCTGTTTTTTGGACATTTTACACAAAATGTTGGTTCAGTCTAGTCATGCCTCCAAATGAAGGTCAACTGAGTTATTATTACAAAACGTTAGGTCATTCTGAGTAATTTTCTTTTTTTCGGGCTTGGTTTACGAACAAAATTAAGTTCTCGCAGTTGAGTACTCGTCTTTATACTATTTGTATGGTTATGAACTAATGATGATGTCTTTTATAGCAGTGGAATGAAACATGAAAAAAGTAAATACTTTATGGATCCGAATGGTAACAGTGAATTAAACGGTACAGGACAGAAAAATAAGTGGAACGGTACGATTAAGTGCGGTGAGCAGTGTGGGATAATGTTTATGTTCTTAACTAATATTGTATAATTGAAATATATGTAATTATATTATTTATATATTTATTAAAAATATTATTTATTTTTTTGTAAAGTCCGGGTAGTTTGGTTCAACTTATAAAATTTTGGATCTATACAGATTCAGTTCCGGTTATTTAGATAATATATTGTGATATTCATTCGGGTAGTTTTGTAATTCGGTTCGAGTTCGAAACAAAATATTTTTTTTCGGTTCGATTCGGTTTTTTGGATATCGGTTATTTTATTTATGCCCAAAACTATATATATTTATTTTCGTTTTTTGTAATTTATAATTTGAAATTGCGGTACCATATATTTTGGTTGTTTGGCTATTAATTTTTTATACCAAGTTTAATCGAACATAACTTCAGTTAGTTTCGGCACTTGGCTTTTTTGGCTCGGTTTTTTTGTTTTTATTAACTAGGTTTATTCGGTTCAGAAAACTTAAATATATCTCGGTTCGATTATACTTTAGTTACGTTTTTGTTAATATTCATTTTATTTGGTTAATTTTAGCAAATTTGGGTCTGCTTGGTGGTTAATGTAGTGTAAAATTAAATTGTTCGGCTCGTTTGGTTTGTTATGGATGAACCAAACCAAACCAAAACTGAACTAAAATGTCACTTCTACCGATCGATTTGCTTTTACTGAATAAACCAAACCGCATTAACCGTATTAACCGAACATCCGGTTTGATTAGTTTAGTTTTGTTCGGTTAATTATATATAATACCAACAACACAAATTTTAAGCATAAATATCTAATACAAGTTTTTTTTGTTAAAAATATATAACATATAATAGAAGTTTCACACAAAAAATACAATACAATCAACATATACATATATATATATAAATATATAAGTAGAGGAAATGCTGGTTATTACGGGTCCGAATGGGAACAACAAATTAAGTGGTGTAGGAAAGAAAAATAAGTGGGACAGTACAATTAAGTGCGGTGCGGGAAAGAAAATTAGCGGTCCGGGACAACTACGGTTCTAATAAAATTAGCGGTGCGGGATAATTTTGTGTAATTTAAGAATCCTTCTGAAGATTTGAGGACGAATCTTTGTTGCCCGGCGAGACCTGATGCAGCGTGATATTTGGGATATTTCCAAATATCCCAAAATATCTTTATTGTTATTTGTTTTAGTAGTTATCTTATATTAGTTGTTATTATCTTTAGAGATTTTAATAGTTTTTAGGTTTTATTATTTTACTATAAATAGACTCTCAAGCCTATTGTATTATGAAGACTTTGATTAATAGATAAAAGCGTTTTTTGCTTTGAGAGAAGAAAATTCTCATTCCTTAATTCGGTAGATCTTGAGAGATCTCAACGAATCTAATAAGGCTTTATTTAGTTTTCCGGATATTCTCATAATCAACGGATTTCTAGTTTATATTTAGCTTCCGCTTTCTACATTAGCTACTCACCCCCCTAGTGACCGAATATTGAAGGACAATAACTGTAAATTGAAAACAGCACAAAAACTCCCAACATACCTATTGGTTATGCCCTCCTATGAAGTGAAGCCATATGACTTGTGATTCTCTTTGTCGTTGATGTTCTATGTCTCCAGAAACTATTTGAGACAACGATGGATTTTTCCTTGAAGCCTCATCTTCTTTGGGAGTTACATAGAAAGACTTACCTGAAGCAGAATTACAGGTTTTATTAATGGCGCTTTAACATCTATGAATCCGTGGTTTTTGACGGGTCATCTTTGAAGGAGATATCCCACAAGCCATGTCTCTAGCTATGCAAAGAGTCATGAACTTTTGCCATCAAAATCTTATTCGAGACATTAGCTATTGGACCTTGCAGTTTCTTGATGCACGGTTTAACTGGAACTTCAAACAAGGTTGTTTTATATTTTACCACTTTATTCCTTTTTACATGATGTATTACACGAAGACTACGCTATTTCTTTCTCATAATATAAAGATGAAAAAAATAAGAATTTTTTTCTACTTTTTGTATTTTTAGATAAAAAAATCTGATATTATAAAACTTAAAGTTCTCAATTTACTGAATATAGACAATACATTAACTTTGTTTACTTTTTTTTTTCCTGCCGCCTACGCAGGCAATTCTTCTATCCATTTCGCGGGTTAAACTACAACAATCGAAACCAACAAACTGATGCCATTTTTATACATGGAGAAATATAATTTCTAGTAACATTTTGGTTTAGTGTGACGAATGTTCAATCATTTGTAGCAAACTGTTCCCTTATAGTGACGAGCAAAAATATAATGGTTNTGTACAGTCCAATTTTTTTATACTTGAACTTCAGAGATAAACTTAAATGCACACAAACTTTAATTACGACTGAGAAGTCCCCCAAACTAGTCGATTCAAATTATTTTTCCCTAATTAATTAATTGGAGTACTTGCGTTAAAAGTTACTAAACAGCGTTTTAAAATAGCGATAGGACACTAACTGAATTTTAAACTAACCCGATTTTAAACTAACCCGATTTTAAACCACTTGATTGTAATTTGAATAAGTATTTACGTCATTAGGGTTCTTCATTTTAGAGAGTTCTTCATTTTTATAGACAATTCTTCATTTTTACAGAAATTTCTTCATTTTTACAGAAATTTCTTCATTTTCCAGAGAGTTCTTCGTTTTTACATGGAGTTCTTCATATTTATAAATAGTTCTTCATTTTTACAAAGAGTTCTTCATTTTATAGAGAGTTCTTCGNACGTCATTAGGGTTCTTCATTTTAGAGAGTTCTTCATTTTTATAGACAATTCTTCATTTTTACAGAAATTTCTTCATTTTTACAGAAATTTCTTCATTTTCCAGAGAGTTCTTCATTTTTACATAGAGTTCTTCATATTTATAGATAGTTCTTCATTTTTACAAAGAGTTCTTCATTTTATAGAGAGTTCTTCGTTTTTACAAAGAGTTCTTCATTTTAAAATCGGGGTTAATTTAATATCTGGTTAGTGTCCCATTGCTATTTTAAAACGTTGTTTAGTAATCTTTAATCGCAATTAGTCTAATTAATTAATTAGGAAAAAATAATTTGAATCAACTAAGATCGGGAATTTCTCCGTCGTAATTAAAGTTTGTGTGCAATTAAGTTTATCCATAAAATTCAAATTAAAAATTTTGGACTATACAATTTGAGGGAGAAAAAAATCGTCAACCTAAAATATAATGTTGAAATGTCAAAATTGGAGATTATATTGGGGTATAAACATAATTTATTAGTATTGTCGACCCAAAAAAATTGATACAAAATACTCGGATGTTTTAAATGTATATAAACAGATGATGTTACAAACAATTTAAGTTTTTTCAAGGAAAAAAATAATAATAATACAAAAACAGAAGTGTGGTGGATATAATCCAACTGCGGCTCAAGTAATGGTACAACTCTTTCTCATTGCTTTCATCTGCACAAATCAATCCTAACATTATGGTCTGATCAAGTGTTCACTTCCAAATTTCAATTGTGGCCATTTCACTTAAACAGAAACGACAAGAACAAGTCTGAAAAGGTAAGTACCTGTTAAATGATACGCGTGTCTGATTATAATCACAAACTCAAACTCAAAGCTGTGTCTTCCTTTTGCTACATGCTGAAAATTGAATGTAAGAGCTATAACTACTGATATGTTCAATGTATATTCTGTGGGATTGGGAAAAATCAATATCTCATTGTTTGCTAATTGTCGCCAAAAGACATGGACTGGCCTAATACGGTTCTGATGCGAATCTGCAAACCCAAAAACATAGTTGATTCAATCATAAGTAACAAAGTAATATCAAAGGCAAATAAGTTAACTCCTTTATGACCTTAACATCGAGGCAGGAGTCATTGACCATGTTCTTTAACTGCGGAATGATACCCTCATCCCGTAATTTGACATGCCGGTCAAATGCACCAGAACTTGAAGGACTAATAAGGTTTATGACTGTCCAGATTGTTGCTGACCGTAACTGGCTCTCACTGCTCTGTAAAAACTTAAGCATGAAATTATCTGATCCAGTTTTTTCTTCAGGAAACAGTTGCTGCATAACCGCTTCTTTATGTAGCTCACTCCCACTCGCTACATTCGTCAGTACATACATTCCCTGTACTGCCATTTGAGCTTGTGGAGCTTTCCTCAATTGCCTCCCAACAGTATCCAAGATAAGACCATCTTCATCAAATACAAACTCAATGGAGTTGATACATCCATCAACAAGGTTACGGAGGAGTGCCAAAGCTTGTTCTTGTACCGGGGGCTCAGGATCTGAGGGGAATGAGTTTATTTGTTACATTAAGATATAAATCATATGATTTAAGGACTCTGTAAAATGATTTACCACTGATGAGGCAAGCAAATCCTTGAGCTTTGACGTCTGAATAAAAGAGTTCTTTACGCTTGTTGTCTGCAAGGAACATGAGGTTCCTCAGAGCCCGTAAAGCACTACATCGAGTGTTTGGATCCATTGATTTTGATAATTCAATAAGCTGTTTCATTCCTCCATACTCTATAAATGTTGACTTAGGTGATGAAAAATCCAATACTATATTGCTTAGAGCACCAAGTACTGCAACCTAATATACAGCATAAATTAAATTTCCGGAAAAAACAAAAAAAACGGAAATGTAAAAATTCAGTGTAACATAATACCTGGACTGAGGACGATGGATCATGCAATAACTGAACCAAAGGAACCATAACATGATCCTCTGTGAAAGGTCCTGCACTCAAATTCTAAAGGACATGTCTCAGGAGGGATTAACATTTGACAAAGCATCATAAATACTATAAAATGTCAACAAACCTTAATGGAACGAGCAGCGTTTCTAAAGAAAATACATGCCGCAGTTCTTACATCCGCGTTTTTATGTCTTAGCGCATTAATCAGCAGGTCTAACTCCTATTAGAAGGTAGCACATTAAACTACTGAATATCAAGTAAGAAATTGGCAATGTGGAAACACACCTGCAATGACAGGAAGCTACACCTACAATCCTCCAGCTTTGAGCACAACTCAGCAAGAGACAAAAACAAACCCTGAAGACGTTTAGGCTGGAGCTCACTATTTGTCTTCAAGATGTCAACAATAGTGTTGATTGCATTGGCCTCATAAGCTAACTTTTGTAAATCCTCTTTATCTGCAATCAGACAAGATAAACCCAAGGCAGCATCATCTCCAGATTGACCAGGGTCGTTCAGAAGCTCAAGCAGAGTAGTTATCAAACTTGATTTGGTTCCCATGTTTAGAAAATAAGACGGAGAAGTATTGTATATGACAACTAAGCAGAGACTAGAAAGCAGCCTGGTCCTTGGATACCTATCCTTTGTTAACTCAGTTACAGAATTCAAATATCTTCCAGCTTCAAGTCCAACAAAGTCCGAAACAGCTTCAGGATTATTCTTCAAAACCGTGGATAAAGATTCAAGACAAGCTTCTCTTTGGCTTAAAGAACCATTAAGAAGGATAACAAGCTTCTCCAGAACACCAGCTTTGCAGAGAACCTGTTGCTCTACACTTGTTCCACAAGCATGAGCAATAATGCTCGCACCAAGACCACTAACATTCTCATTCTCGCTATTCAACAACGTAAAAAGAAACTCCATGTTTTTCTCTTGGAGAAAATCGTACTTTGGAGCAAGATTAGATTGAAATATCATTCTAAGCGAACGAGCTCCAGCATCTACCACCTGAAGAATGAATATAAATCTAAATTGGTTCAGGATTTTAAAGATTCTTGCGAGAGAGCCCCACAGTGATTCTAATGTTTAAACCGAATCTGGAATAACAATTTGGGGAAAATCTTAAAAAGTCAAACACCTTTTCGTCAGGATTAGTGAGGAGACGAAGAAGATGAGGGAAAACGCCGGCGTCGAGAACAGCTTGAACTCCCGCTTCAAAGCCACAAGCGAAGCTCCCGAGCGCCGCCGCAGATTGCACGAGGATGTTGCTGCATTTATCAGAATTGTCAGCATCGGCAAGAGCGGACGCAATGGCGGGAATAGCTCCGAGTTTGAGGAATGAGAGTTTTTTGGTACGATTTCCGATAATCTGGTTTTTGACCTCACGAAGGGCCTTAAGCTTGACTTCAGGGTCAGAAGAAGCGAGACGAGAGAACACATCGGCTTGACGGTTACCGGAGGAGGAGGAGGAAGCGGCGGAAGAGGAGGAAGAGGTGGTGGTGGTAGGCATGGAGTAGATTTAGCTTCTCCGAGAAGTGGGGGCAATCGCTATTAAGCTAATTGAGCTTCGTGAGATTGGAAAAGAATGGCAGAGGAGTTTTCGTAAAGGTTTCTACTTTTTATTTTTTTATTTTAATTTTTCCCTAATAAGCTATTTTAGTTTTATTTTTCCTAAACTAAAAATTGAGAATAGCTATGAGCCAATCATGTTAAAGAAGAAAGTTTCTAAACATAGGCCCTATTCAGCTTTGATCTTCTTCCATCTTTTTTGAATTATTGAGTTAGAAAATTTTTCAAGAAAGTTATTAAAGATATATTTAGATGTATGTATATAGATCATTGTAATTTTGTCTCATATAGTATATTTTTGTAAAAATAGTATTAATAGATACGTATGCAAACAAAATGACTATTTCGTGTGGATATTCAGTTATTCACTAAAAGTTTAAGAAATTTCATTTTAGTTATTGTATGTTTTAAAAAAATAAAATTCGAGTTGAATTTCCTTGTCTTAAATTAATAAAAAATGAAAGCAAAGAATTTTTTATTTCTTTCACTANCACTAAAAGTTTAAGAAATTTCATTTTAGTTATTGTATGTTTAAAAAAAATAAAATTCGAGTTGAATTTCCTTGTCTTAAATTAATAAAAAATGAAAGCAAAGAATTTTTATTTCTTTCACTGGTGCTTCAATATTATAAAAGGGCGATTACATGTACAATAAATAGAGTTTTGATGTTACAAGCCAGCAGAAAATAAATCTTCGGAGTCAAAAGCCGGCGGGCAAAAGAGAATTCCCGAAGCCAAAGTAAATACACAAAAACTAATAAGACAAAAGCCAAGGATAATACCAACATAAAAACTATCCATCTTTAAATCTAAAACTCTGAAACTAACAGATAAAAAACGAGAGGTCCAAAATAATCAGGAAAGCACCGAATGGGAGTCAAAAACATAGCAATGAGAAGATTCATACCAATAGCTACCGCACCTGAGAAGCTAAACCGAAGATCGAACACTACTTAACAACCTCACCAACAACAGACTCATGCGAATTTTAACCGGAAGAACAGAGCAAAGAAACCTCATGCAATCACACTCAACAAAGCTCCCTAGAGAAGGGGACACACGGGCCAAAGCAAAACCTTGAGGATCAAATGGGGAAAAGCCCAAAAAGATATCAGGTCCTTACATGCGGACAGTCGCTCGCTAGACCTGTGTCATCTACAGACACATAAAAAGCCACCTCCTCGCAAGAGAAGAATCCGATATCGAACCCACTGCTGGTCTTGTACTCCCACCCAAAGCCTAAAGCCCCGAGAAGAACCAGTAGATGTCCAAGCAGCAAATTACCATCCAAAAGACAAACCCCGATGAACCAACCATGAACCTCTCAACCTCGAAACATAACCAAGGAGCCGCAGGAAGGAAAAAACATGAGCTAATAGAAGGTACTACCCTTAAACTAAAGGTACAAAGAACACAAACTAACTAAAAACCACCAGAAGAGCTATCAATAACATAAACTCAGACAAATCAAACGCATAACACCCAACCGCACTTCGAAGCCAACAAACCAACACCAACTTCGAGGATCACCACCTGAAGCTACTGGAAACATACCGCAAAACATGAGAAAACTAACCTCGCGGCGTTTAATCTGACAAGAGGAAATCTCCGGTAAGGGAGAGCGAAAGTCACGAGATGGCTGGAGAGGGAAGCGATGCCATTAGATTGTAGGACAAGGGCAAAAGGAGGAAACAGATAAAGAGTCCTAAACCGTCGACTGTGGTGGTCCCACGACCACTCCTCTGGCCTCGTTGCATACCTCGAACCACCAATCCAAAAGAACATCTCACCCCGCACCGCTGAACCGAGAAAAACGCCAAAGCAAGCTACAGACAAAACAATGACGTCGAGAAAGAATACTAGAAGATTAAAGGAGACAAAAGGGACCGGCGGCAACGCTGTGAAAGCCGTCGANGAAAGAGATTTTAGGTTTTTTGACTTATTTTTGATCAAAGCAAAGAATAGCTTTAATTGTATCACTTAAATTATATAGGAATTCTTGAACCCACTAATTCAGAATAAAAAACTTTTCCTTACCTCAAAAGGCTCGATTCCAAAGATATTTACAATGTTCACTATCTTATCGANCATCTTCAGCCATCTTTTTAGCTCTGAACATCCTCCTAAATCTATCCTTGATTGGANTAAATCTATCCTTGATTGGAAAATATTATCGTAACCGAAACCAAATATCTTCAGAAACTTTTTAATACCATCTATACTCTTTGGAAGAACATTGTCTTCAGGTAGCATGTCATGAAGAACATTGGTATTGGGGTTTATCCTGATTTTGTGCTCTCATTAGCAAGTGACAAGGTCGAATCCATTTTATCTAATTTTTTTTATGGATAGTTTTCAGGAAATAAAAAAGCATTAAATTGAATTTTAATCAGAACTCTTTGGTCTTTGTATTGTGAGAACCTTTTGAATCATTGTANTAATATTCAAATGGAATAAGTTCGGCAGCGGATCGCGAAATTTTGGTGATCTTCTCTATCTAATAAATGGGGAGGGGAGCTAGCTTTGAAATCTTCCGCCATGCGCCTCGATAGATAGTTTTCAAGAAATAAAAAACAGTAAATTGAATTGTAATTAGAAGTTTTGGTCTTTGTATTGTGAGAACCTTTTGAATTATTGTACTACTTGATTCAAATAGTTCTTGATGATTTACTACTCAAACGGAATTGGATTTCTTAACTTATTTGAAGGTATATATAGATGCTATTCTTTTTTATCGGGCTTCCTTTTATTTTTTGGTTAATTTTTTATTTAATTCGAAGCCTTTCTCGAGGAACGACTGGCACGGTCGACCTACGCTATTGGCTCAAAAGGCTAAAGTCTCGATTCTTTGAATTCTTCGTTCTTTTCATCGTTTTTTCTGCCAATTCACATATAATAAGACTTAGAAAGAATAAATAATTTGGATCCGAAAAGTATGCTTAGGAAGTTCCTTCGCTGAGCACAAGAGAANTGTTCAATCAATTGATACCTATAATAATTTCTAGAAAAACTAAAATTAATGTTTTGTTGTAGTAAAATAGAATTTCTTTCCTTTATGTAGTAAAGTGCATCAAAAGAAAAGAATTTATTAAATAAATTCTTTTTTTTTTGATTCTTTTTCCAAAAAGTGGGTCCGACTTTGCGAAATGTAATGACTAGAAGAGCTATTGATAATAATGATCCGCATAACAGAGC
>OVAV01000589.1:0-16787 GCA_900406375.1 Iberis amara | reverse complement strand
AATTAAGATTGTCGAGCCCATAGTGGAGCTTCTTGAGAATTCCTTGGTTGTGATATTCACCTATGACATGTTTCAGGACCACCAAAGGGAACAAGGTTATTTGGGAGCTCATTAAACTTCATCAAACAAGTTCTCTTAGAAGTTTCATCCTTGAGGACAAGGATGGTTTCGAGGAGGGAGTATTGTAACAGCATAAATCGGTCACTAACCCGGTTTAATCATATGATTTCTAGTTTGGTATTCTTTGTGGTTTAATCTTCTCTTTATTGAACTCTATATGTAAGGTTTTATGCCCTTTTCCAAAAATGAATCAATCATAACAACAAATTATCTTCTTCGATCTAAATTCTCTGAATCATCTATTCCACATCCATCCTAAATCATTATTCTTCGGATCAATCCTTCTACCTTCGTGGTTGATCTCTAGGCTTTGATTTATCCTTCTCTTCGGATTCACGGTGAATCCTTGAGTTGAAATCCTATCGACATTTGTGTTGTCTCATCATCTTCTTCGATATTGTAGCTACAATGGTTCACAACAAGAGCCCAGACCAGGTACATAATAGCGGCGGTTAGGGCACCACATCCGACCCCGAATAAGAGAGCCACTATGACACTGAGGATGTCTCTTCTATGGTCTCTGAAGGAATTGATGTTCTTGGAAATGAAAGGGAAAGATAACTGAGGGATCCTCGTGGATTTGAGGCTTGTCGACGGCGAGAGGAAGGAATCCGTGGCGGCGATTGAAGAATAAAGGGACGATACGGTGAGGAGTGAGACGACGGATGGTGAAGACAGTAACTGATCGAGTGGAGGTTAAATTGGATTCGAGTTTATGGTTTTCTGAGATTACGGAGAGAGAATACGAGGAGATGAGGAAGGTTTTGCAGGGACGAGCAGCGATGCTTTCGGAGATAGAAAGAAAAGCTACGATGATCGCGAGGTTGAGGAGGTAAGAGGACGATGACGCCATTGTTACTGTATTGTCTTTGATTTCTTCCCTTCTCTTTGTACTACATAAACAAAGGACAATCTACCAGAAAATCCGATGAATAAGGTTACGAAGGTTTTCGGTGCACAAAAAAAAGGTTACGAAGGTTTTCTTTTGTACGTTTCTTTTTTTGTCTCTTTTGTACGTTTGATGTATTATATTAACAACAAGCCCCAAAATTATCGTATTTCTAATATATTTTTGATAAAATTTATTCAATTATGTAATATATATTTTAAAATATTATATAATATAAAGTTATTTTACTAAGTTCAAAAATAGTACATACTCTTAATTATCATTATATTTATTTTTTCATAAATTCATAAACATAAAAATTAAATTTTAAAGATTTATAATTCAAATTTGGAGCTTAATTTTACTAATTAAAGTTTAGTTTTGAACGGGTTAAAGTTTAGTTTTAAGAATTTAGAATTTAAATTTGAATTTGTAAAGTTGTTTTAAATTTGTATTATATTTGAAATAAACATATTTTGTTGTGATATTTTGGAACAATGGAGAATGTACTATTGAGAACCTAAAATAAAAAAGTGTTGTAACAAAAATCAAGTGGTTTGGTATTTGTGTCACCTCTGCTGGCTTGATCCCACACCAGAAACAAGTGCAACATTTTCTCCTATTTTATGGAGTTTGAATTATTTGGCCAATATGTTGTGATATTTGGAACAATTGAGAGTGTATTATTTTGAGAACCCAAACCAAGAAGTGTGGTAACAAGGATCAAGTGGGCTAGTGGTTGTGTTATCTCTACTGTCTTGATCTTAGACCACGAAGGAGTGCAACATTTTTTCATATTTATGTAGTTTGAATTATTCGACCGGTCTAATTTGTTCTAGAAAATAATATGACAAAAAAATAAAAAATGTTGTATTTTTGCAAATCTCACTATTATATATAGTGATAATTGTAACACCTTCGAACCGACCTAAGACTAAAAAACGTCTTTGGATGGTCCAAAAGTGCTACTTTGATGCTCGTAGCCGGCCAGCTAAGATTTCTGGGAGGAGTCTGTTCACCATGGCTTTTCCAACTGTGAACATTGTTCCGCTCAATCTTGGCCCGTAACTTTTCAACATATTCCAAAATTGTGCGTTGTGTTAGCTTGGTATATGCTAATATCATATGAGACCCAGTAATTTTGAAAATAATTCTTTATTAAATTTCAAATGTTACAAATGAATACATAGTTCTAGCTGGGAGCCTAATGCTCAACACGATATCCAATAAAAGACATACTTATTTTACAAAAGGCAGAAAAACTATACCAGCGACCTAAGTTCTTTTCGCTTACGTGGTTTCCCTCTATTGTTTACCTGCAAAACAGAAGGTCTAGTGAGAAATTAATTTTCTCACTGAGTCGAGGTTCCCCTAACATGAATAATAAGTCCCCAACTTAAACCCAAAATAACAATCAACACACAACAAACAAATGCATTACATAAATGAATGTGAAACATAATTAACATAATACCACAATCACTCTCCTCAACACCACTTTCCTCACCACCGCTTTCCTCACATCAGTCTCTTCAGGCCCGTGCAGTAGAGTAATACAAAGAAACATGGGCTTGGGGCATAATAATGGAAATTTTTTTAATTATGTTAATTCTAAGACATGAGGCATCGTGATGGAAAAAGAAAAGAAAAGAAAAGAAGAAGAATTATGTTTTAGAACTATAATTCGGTTTGCGTTTATTTTTATGTGACAAGTTTTATTATTGTAGAAATTTTTATGAATTAGGGCATTTTTCTTTTAATTGTCTATGGAATGTTTTTATGTTGTCACGACTCTGAGTCTCCTCACCACCACACTCATCAACCAAACACCATCACTTGTCATCGGTCATCCCGTTTATAACCTGAGTCACACAGAATTTCCAATGGTACAATAGACTACACTGCATCGTTATGCCCAACACGGCCATAGGCTGCATTCCCGTCTCTCCATGCTAACGAAAGAGGATTCTGATGACCCACCACACATTCACTCACATGGTGGAAAGCCATGGTTACTTGTTAGAACACATTGGAGGATAAAATGTCGTGGTCCTTCCTCCATCACTGCGTGGCTCTTTCTCCATCACTAGAGTTTCCTTGATTTATATATAGTATTTGAAATTCCACTTATAATTAGGCAATACGTTGATTATGATCTTCACCCAAGGAGATGTACCCAGCCACATCTCTACCACACATGCAGATCAACTACAACTCTATTAGGCGCTAATAGTCTCCTCCACGACGCCAATCACTGCATCGTGATGCAGGTATTGGACGGTAGCTAACCGTCCCGAAAAAAGAGATCAGACATCAACCACTAATTATGGAATGTATCTACTAATTGAATCTCGGCGAGTAGGTAAGTTATGCCAGTCGACCGGTTACGAGTGCATTCTCTCGCAACATCACTAACCGAATCTGAGGGCATAACGCTTCTACACCTGACTCCATATTATACCATTAGAGTGTTTGACAATTAATAACATCTATACACAACTACACCTGCATTACCAATAATCCACACAATTTCTACCATGCACTACTATCCCTAGTATCCAACACTACCACACAATGTCTACCATGCAATACTCATGCATAAATGATAACCAATGTAATACTCATGCATAAACAATAATTAATGTAATACCTAACATGCATCTCTACCACATGCATAATCAATAATCAATATCATGCCTAAAATGCATTACTAACGAGTGCATAATCCAACACAATACATAACGTGCATCTATAGCATGCATAATTCAATCCTATATCCAATCAAGCAATCAAGCAAGTAACCAATAGATTATTATAACAGCCTAATAATAAACTAATCAACCTTGCATCATAATTATGTGAATCTAATTCTACCGAAAATCAAGCATTATAACGGTAAGCGTAGAACGATTAAGTGCGAAAACCTAACTTGTAAGGAATATTAATTAAACACTTAAATGAAATCTTCTAACTAGGCATCACTAATCCTACCTTCATTTTTCAAGGGCTAATCTTAAAATACAAACATAACTTAGACTCACCTTAGTCTTGACTATTTTCAGAAGATTGGACTTCAGGTTCCTCGTGGCTATTCTCCTAGCACTTATGGGCTAGGTCTACATTTTAAGGTGATATTTGTTGTGGTTTTAAGGTAAGAAATGAAGTAAGGATAGCTGGGTATTTATAGGTACGAATGGGCCTTGCATGAGGACACATGTCTTTGCATAAGATCATGTGTTGCCACCAAAGGACATGTGGTGCAAGCTTACCAATCTGACCCGTGGGGGTAAAGACACTAAGAGGACTCTAAGTAATGCCAAATAAAGCTGGAAGTGAAGAATGCCACTCTTTGCTTACACAACAACACTTATCCTCCTTTGACACTAAGATGGCCTTAATGGAACACTTGGACAATAAGGTGGAAGGATAGCAAGAGGACGACCGAGGATATGAACACCACTTCCTTGAGGTGTAATATAATCATCCTAATCACCCTAAACTTGCCAACAAGGCTGGACATTGGGCACACTCCAAAACAATCATTTGGCTTTGAAGATAGTAAGTGTGAAATGATTGGTTTATGCAAGCATGAGGTAGAAAAGCATGGATACCGGTGGATGTTGTGTTGACACTATGACAATGACTCACTAATATACACCTTGTGTTGTCCTTAACTTTTCGATAGCTTTAGACCATGACATTTTGTCCAATTATATCCATAAGTTCACAAGTAGCTAAGTGTAAGAATCTAATTCGTGGATGCTCTAAGTAGGACGTGTCAACCTTTCATTCAAAAAATTATTAAGTTCATGTATACCCCTTTCTAATTCCTAAGAAGACTTAAGTTGGTGGCTTACTCGTTCTTATCCGTACGTAGATTTAAGCTGTCGAACCTATCTAACCCAGGCAGTCCATGTCCAAGTAGATAGTGTCATCATCCATTGGCCCATTTTTCTTCCAACTATTTGTAACATTAGGTAGTCAATACTTCCAAAATGATCCCCTTACTTAATAACTCTACTAGACATTTTACCATAACATGGCCTAAATCCCTCAATTTACCGAAAATGTAGTTATCGGCAATTTTGACTTTCTTGGCCAAACTTTCCTTTGGCTTAGCCATTCCTATTTATTCTTTTCATAATGAGTTCTTAATATGAGGATTTACTCAAAGGATCCTTCCTTTGGCTATTTTATCCTAGCTCGGGCCAGCTTACTTACCTTTGGCCTTATATGTCTTTTCTCGTCAATGGTTCCTTTCATTGAGCCTTGGTGAACTTCCTTCGATTTTCTTGGTCATTACTTGTCTTAGTTAAGCTGTATTACATTCTTCTCTCCTTACAAGAATTTTTCCTCGAATTCAAAGGGTTGTGGTCGGTACTTTTTTCTCCTTTCTTATTATAGTCATCTCATTTTTTCGTAGTCTTCTTTTAGGGTATTATAGATTAGTTCGTCCTTGACTTTATCAGGGTAATGTGTCATTGATTCCCATGGTTAGCTAGTCCTTGACTTCCATAATTTTAATTGATATCTTGTCATATTTTCTTTTGTTTCCGCCGTGCTCCTTTCCATCCTTGGGTACTTGGCCTTCATGTAACACTCCCATTGTAACCATTTCCATAGGTTATGGTATCACCGTTCCATTAGATACTCCCATTATTTTCTGGAAACCTCTAAATGACTTGTTCATTGCATTATGTTGTAAACCTTCCTTTTGTCGTTCTACCTTGTCCCGCCGTTCTACTCGTGCTAGCCATTCTTTCACGGCTCAATGTTATGATAAGATTGACGTTTAGTAATACACGGCTAGTTCATTTTCTTACCCTTTAGGTTATTTCCTTTAACCTTTGGTCCATCTCCCTCAATACCACAACTTTGGGTATCCACCTAAGGCTCATGAGTTAGAGGGTTCCTTCTATCTATCTAACGGAAACTCGGAATGATACGAAACGAGATATGGGAGGTTCAAGATGAAGTCAGCTCGCCAACTGGCGAGTTAAACTTGTGAGGTTCAGCTCGCCAACTGGCAAACTGAACTTGCGTAGTTTAGCTAACCAGTTGGATAGCGTACGTGTTTTTCTGTTTGTCCGTAAACAGTGTTTGGGACTAAAGCATTTATCCGAAGACTACGATTTACTTGTTGTTGTTCTGAAACGTGCCTGTCGAGGACTCTCGTATTTCTCGGACATTGATGTCGAATATGCTAGTTTCGGCCTCGACACTGGATGTAAGCGGATTATCTTGCCTTTGTTAAAACCTTAGTGATAGAAAAATCCAGTGGGACAAAACCTTCTCGACTAAGGAAAAAAGAGTACAGAGATAACCACTTAGCTATTCAATGATTGTTGTCTGACTCTTCTGAAACATATCCCTTGAGATCTTTCGGAAGTATCGCGCCTTGGTTAGTTTGTTCCGTTGATCGAGATTACACGATTAATGTGATTTTGACGTTAGATCGAGCGATTAATTTTCCCGCAAAAGCTTTTAGGCATTGATTTCGTCGTGATCGTTTTTGACCCCAACAGTTAGCCCCCCTAGCTCGTAAGAATCGTTAAAGTGTTCTTCCGAGGTATAGGTTTGGTGAGTTAGGCGGAATTAATGGCTTGAAAGTTCGAAGTTGAATAGTAAAAACTTCTCTATAAATGTGAGAAGTAACTTTTCAAAACTTCACTCATTCACTTTTCCAAGAAGTTTTTCAAAGGTAGAAAATTTTACTCTCTCAACTCTTTGTTATTTTCTTGATTTCTTTATGAGTTCAAATGTGAAAATTGCTGCGAATGCATTGCCGTCGATTTTCAGACCCGAAAGCCTGCGTATTCAAAATGGGGTGTTGTGCCGAAGATCGAGTTTCTAA
This sequence comes from Iberis amara, assembly GCA_900406375.1. NCBI lineage: Eukaryota > Viridiplantae > Streptophyta > Magnoliopsida > Brassicales > Brassicaceae > Iberis > Iberis amara. The sequence goes on along the minus strand of OVAV01000589.1, from coordinate 9,924 downwards.
TACGTTCGATTGATTCGGAGGAAGTAGAGGCGTATTGGCGCGAAACANAAAAAAAAAAAAATATGAAAGTTGGGGGGCCCCCCCCCCCCCCCCCCCCGAGCCGTGGTGTCCGTCGAGGCCCAAATTCGGCAGAAACGCTAACACCCCAAGCGATTACAAAGCATCCTTTTTGAACACTATTCGATAATTTTGCAGAGTCTCGGATGATGTGCAGTTTTGCATGCCCGTACACGGGGAAGTTGCTAGCTCTCCGCCTCGCGGTTGGTTTACCTTTTACGAGGCGCACATGTTATTTTTCCGACTATGTTTTCCCATTTCGGGAGTTATAGTCAAATTTTTGGATCGATATGGCTTATCGATCGGAAATGTTTTTTGGATAATTGCTTATCACAACGCCCGAGCCCGTGATGACATTGTTGTAGAAGAAGAGGAAGAAGAACCGGCGATGGACAACTTTATCGCATACGAGATGCCTCATGCGAGGGACAAAGAGAGGTCTCCAAGGGAAGCTAATACTGCCTTCAACGTGGGTAGTTCTACCCAAGTTGGGGGAGGATCGCCTCCTGGGGTGTACTTGAAAGACCGTCGTTCGGAATCGATTTATTTGACTTCCCGGGCGATACGCCAACTCAACCTTCTACTGCATAAGGGATTGTGAGGTCGAAGCAGTTCGCTAAGGCTTCTCGCCAGTGCATGGGGGTTAGTTTTTTCTTATACAATTTTGTTTTCATGAAGGTTTTTGCTAACTTTTTGAAGGAATTTCGATAGGGTCCCTATACATTGGACGAGGAACTTAGGACGCGTGACCAAGAGGCGCGAACGACTTTGTTCAAAGCCGAGAGGCGCTCAAGGATGAAAACTCCTGTTTGAGGAAAGAGATGGAAGAATCGGTGCGGAAGCAAGCGTCCCAGATTTGCCACGCGATCAAACGCGATAAGCTTGAGATCGCTTTGGTCGTAACGGACCGTTCGGCTAGATTTGCGGCCAATTTCGATCGGCTGTAGCACGCGCATCGAACCCTTAGGGATTACCGCAAATGTCGCGGTTGCGTGGGCGCCTTGTATCGTACCACGCGTCCTGATTACTTGTACGACATCGAGATGAAGAAGATGTCTGGGTGTATGGATAAGTGTGGAAATGTGGAGTCTCTGATTCCTCCGATCGAAGCTGAGATTTGGGAGTGTTGGGCCCCTATCCCTGTTTCTCCATACTCGGAGGACGCCAGGACTATGGCGCGTGGTGGAGAGGAAGCGGTGGATCAGGATCCAAGACCGTTTAGTGGGTCGTGTTCTGGCTTTTTTTATCCTGACACGTGAGGAGCGTGGGTTTGTATAAAGGGAGTATGTTCTCTATTTTATTTATATTTTTGGCCGAGGGTGGCCGTTTTTAGTCTAGTAGGATTGGCCGTTGGTGGTCCTGAATCTCTACTGCCTTGCGGGTTTTTGCAAGTTACGTTATGTGAATATATGATTAATTGTTGAGACAAGATTACGAGTAGGCAATTCGTATTCCATTCTCTGATTTGTCGTTGCGTCCGCTTATCTGTTTCTGATGCGAGTTTTTCGAAGAATCTGATTTTCGAGTTATGTGGATTTGCGTACATGAACAATGAGATAAGTTTAGGGATCTCATACCGGTTAGATACTATGTCTAGAGATGTTAGAGACCAGTGTGCTCAATTTAGGGCAAGACATAGGTTTTCTCTCGGTTTTAGGGCGTGCGGTGACTATACAGGCTTATGTATCCCGTTTATGATTTTGACATGATTCCATTTCGATATTGGAGTCTGCGATAGACTCGCATCGATCAGAAACCGAGCATCTCTCCGAAGATAATTTCTAAGTCGTTCGGAAATGCTGACCAAAATTTTGGTTGTTATAGCGCATTATCCTTGTGTCGGATGTATGAGAACCGATCTTACGAGAGGTTAAGTGACTAGTTCGTACGTCGGGGCCAATCGACGGGTCCGATGTAGGAGTGAGTATCTGCTCGTTTTATTTTTGAAGTTTGTGGTGACTACTTTCGTAAGAATTTTAAAGTTTATTTTCGTAAGTTCACGACATCTCGATTTTTCCGAAAGTTCTTTTTCCTTTTAGTGGTTTTGCGTTTAGAATGTGCTCGAGATATGTTCTTGCGGTTCGTCGAAGGGCATGCTTGTCCTTGTGAACGAGGAAAATGTTCAAGTAGGATTTTGTTAAGGAAGATTTGTATGATTTCCGTTTCCGGTTTATAAGATGATTTTTGTTGTTACTTTTTTTTAAGTGGAATCGAATATCTTGTGAGTCGTGAGAAGATAGCGAAAATTTCTAAGTAAGAATGTGTTTTTCTTATTGCGTAAAAGTTTCAAAAATATCGAGTACATGAATGCGGATATTTTGAAATATAGGAGTATACGAGTATACGTATACGTACTCCCCCCCCCCCCCTTTTAGAAAGGGGGACAGATGCACTTTTCCTGTGAAAGGTTGCCTACGTACCCTTTTTGAGGATCAAGCCGTCTCGTAGTTCAGTTTGTTGCCGCGAGTTTGATTACTCGCTTGGTCGACGACTTTTTCTGGCGTTGGTTGCGCCATTTTTTTTGGGATGTTGGGCTCGGAGGTTTGATTACCTTCCTTAAGTTGAGTTTTTTCTCAAATTGACGAATCTAGTTCGTCTTTTCCGAAGCATTTTCAGCGTTTGTGGTTGGCGGATGAGTTATCTTCGTTCATTTAGGTCTGATCACTGATGTCGTCGCGACCCGTCTTAGTTTATGCTCGGCTAGGAATTAGCAGAGTCTTGCCTGTTTTTGACATCCCCAGATTTTGGATATTCTGTGCGGCATCGGGAATTTGATGCCTAAGTGGTAAGTCGATAGGACTGCCTTCATAGAGTTTATCCAAGGCGTTCCGACGATCACGTTATAGATGGCAGGATGGTCGACTACCGCGAAGTGGATGATTGTGGTGACTTCTTTTGCCATGACTGGAAGTTGAATTGATCTGAGAGTCATGGTTATCATCCCGAAGAAACCAATGAGTAGTTTTGGCGTAGGTGTGACTTCAGACAATTTGATTCCCATCTTGTTTAGCATATCGGGGAAGATGACGTTTACGGTACTTCATGTATCAACGAGGATTCTTGCGACCTTAAGGTCCCTTATAACGATATCGATTACAAGAGGGTCGCTATTGGGGGTGTCAATTCCGACAGCTTTGCTTTCCTCCAAAGTAATCGCGTTATTTGGAGAATCTGCAGATGTGAAGAGAAGGTGATTGGGCCAGTTGGCACTTGATTCAGCTTTGCGATGATACACTTTTATCGCGGAGACGATGTCTTGACAGTATTGCGATCCCCCGATAATCATGTTCATTCGGCGAAGATTGACGTTGCTGCCTTTATCTTCTGAACCTCTTCCACGTTTTCCCTCTATTCGAGTACCTTGAGGTGCGTTGCCGCTTGGCGACGCTTAATCGGATCTAGGTTGTCGATCGGTTTCTCTCATAAGATCTTTTACACTGAATACTTCTGACATCTCTCCTGCGAGTAATTTTGCCGTTAGTCTTGCTCCGAGAACTTTGTAGTTTGCCGTGGAGTGACCCTTTGTTTGGTAGGACTCACAGAAGGTGTTTTCATCTTAAGAGACGTTTCGAGACCAGGTGTTACCCGATGTCCTTTCCTGTTCAGACGATGGGTTTATAGCATAGTTATGCGCTCCGTGAATGTTCTCTCCTTCGTGATGTACGTATTTGTAGTTACGAGGGTTTTTCTTTTTCGACTTCTGATCGGAGGGAGCGTCTTTTGAGGACGCTTTTGTTGGTTTAAGTTTTTGCGATAGAACCTTCATCTCTTCTTCGATGGTGATAAAGTCTGTAGGTTTATGAAGTGTGTCCTGAATCGTACGTGGTTTTTTGAGGGCTATCCACCTCATGAACTTCGATTTAGACCATAGGGTTTTTTGGAGTGCGTCTACGACTACCTTGTCACTGATCCCACTGACTCTCGACATTACGACCTTGAATCGTTTCATGAAATCTCGGAGAGATTCATCTTCCCTTTGGGACAAACTCCATAGATCGACGTCAGATGTTTCCCTATCCATAAACATGCAGTACTTTTTGAGGAATTCCGCAGAGAGTTGTCGAAAATTTCCGATAGAATTGAGTTTTAGTCGAGAGAACCATTCGAGAAACGCTCCCTGGAGGTGTTCGACGAAAAGGAGGCAGAAGCCTGCATCTTTTTCACCCTCCTTAAGTTTTGACCTCACCATCGCGATCTGAAAGGTTTGCATGTGAGCTTTCGGATCGGAGGTTCCGTCGTACATGGGGATTTTTATTTTTTCAGAATCAGAGATTCGCGCCTTAGTTATATAGGTCGTAAACGGGGTTTTCCGAGCTTCCTCTAGGAGTTGGTCGATCTCCGGTGCCGCACTGGTAGCGTGATGAATTTGTGATTTTACCGCTTGGACTTCCACTGCGGTTTTAGCGATGCAATCACGGAGATCACGAATTTCGTCGAGGTCATCGTTAGTGGCCTTTGGAGCTTGTCGGCGTTAATCACAGATATTCGGAGCCTGTTTCTCGGCCAGTTTCTCTTGTTCTACCCAGAAAATGTTTTCTTCTTTTTTGTTATGAGTTTGACGAACTGATGATCTTTCCGATTCGAGCGGTTGTTTCTTCTCCTTGGGTGCACATCCGCGTCTTCATCCGAAGAATCAGACTATTCGCTGGATTCCAAGTTAAGTCGCTCGGCTTCCTTCTCTTCCTTTTCCTCGTCAAAAGGCGGAAGGTTGTTTATGATTTTCAACGTTGCGTCAGGGGTGATTTCGTCGGGATGTTGTTCTGACATTCCCTTTTGCGTGTTTTGCACCCTCTCGAACAGGGTTGCGAAATCGAGCCTTCTTCCGCGAAGCTTAGTAGTTCCGCGGGGAAATATTGTTTTGGTTCTCGCGGTCAAGGTTTCGACATGCTTAGCGAGAGAGCTTGTTAGCTTATTTTGTTCTTCCGACTTTAGAGAGTCGAAAAAATCTTCTTAATCTCCTCGAACGCTGCAGCGTTTGAGTCAGCATTGAGGTGGTGTCGTTCGTCGGCGGTGTGGTTCGTCGGCGGTGTCGTTCGTCGGCGGAGTTTTATCAACGTTGTCGTTTGGTGGAACACCGTCACGAGGTGGTTGGTCGTTTTGATTTTTAGTAGCCATGTCGATCTTGTTGTTTGACGTAAAAGAAATCGCTTGTCCCCCTCCTTCTAGCGCCAAACTGTGGGAACCGAAATTCGCACTGTCGATTTCTGTTAGTTAAGGAAAATCATAGAGAACCATAATTTTCCAAAGATCCCGGATTTATGTGAGTCAAACGTGAACAAGATCAGAATACGAAAGTAAGCAATAAAAGTACGAATTTAAGAATACGAAAGAAGGCAAAAGAGGTTTCTTATTCCGAATTGTGCGAGCGTGTTACAATCAGATGATAGTCTCAGCCACAAGAACTGTTGGCGAGTATCCTAGATCTAGCAAACAGAGATGGATAAACCTAACTGAGTCGGAGCTCGCTAACAAATACGAAAAAATAATCTAAAGCCCTAAGTATTTCGGTGTAGAGAATTAAATGTGGCTCTGCTCTTTCTCTACATCTCTCTTATATAGGCTTCAGGGTTGGTATGTCTTCCTTTTCCTTCTTCCGTTCTTCCGCGGAAAGCTTCCTTTTCCAGTTTATTCTTTTACGAAAATATTCCTCTTCTAAATTTCTTTCACTTCTTCACGGCTTGCAGGACAAGTTACGACCGTCATTGTGCTTGGGCTGAATTCTCGTCGAGATTCGTAAGTGGGCTGTTATCGTGCTTTCGGCCTCGTTGGGCCGTTTTACGGTTCAGGTGATTTTTACGATTCTCATCGGAGAACCGACTTTTCGTACAATGATACGATAGAAACTTTGCAAAGCGATAATATCGATCGTATGCGAGATAACGTTGGCGTTTAATTTTGTCGTTGTCGTTTTATATGACTGATAACTACAGACACGTTCTTATGATTGTTCCAAAGGAATACGATTTCAATCGTATAGTTAAGATAATATCAGCGTTTTGGCTAGCCATTATCATTTTATACGATTAATTTCGTACGAGAAGATTTCACGATTATGTCGTAAGTCGTAGGAGATAATCGAATAGGTAAGGTAACTCCTGTTTTAGATAACCGAAACTATTTATACGATTAATTATGGACTTACACGATAAGAACGAGTTTTACGGTTTTTATCGCAGAATTCGAACGAAAACTCAGAATGATACAAAACGAGAGATGGGAGGTTCGAGATGAAGTCAACTCGCCAGTTGGCGAGTTGAACGTCCGTTGTTTCGCGTACGTGTTTTCGTTTGTCCGTAAACAGTGTTCGGGACTAAAGTGTTTGTCCGAAAACTGCGATTTACTTGTTGTTGTTCCGGAACGTGGATGTCCAGGTCTCTCGTATTTCTCGGACACTGATGTTGAATATGATAGTTTGACCTCGACACTGGACATAAGTGGATTATCGTGCCTCATTAAAACCTTAGTGACAGGAAAACCCAGTGGGACAAAACCTTCTCTACTAAGGACAAAAGAGTACATAGATAATCGCTTAGCTATTCAACGATTGTTGTCCGACTCTTCCAAAATATATCCCTTGAGGTCTTTCGGAAGTATCGCGCCTTGGTTAGTTTGTTTCGTTGATCGCGATTACACGATTAATGTGGTTTTGACGTTCAGATCGAGATATTAATTTTCCCGCGAAAGCTTTTAGGCATTGATTTCGTTGTGACCGTTTTTGACCCCAACACAAACCAACTTGTCTTCCACCCGTGCTTCAATTAGAACACATCGGTATTATCATTACGATATGGACACGCCAATTTACCATGCGTTGATCATCCAGATAACATATTGTATGCTAGGAAATCGGTAATGGTCCACATAAGGACTGTGCGCATCTAAAAATTTTGTTGCAGTGATACATCATACACTTGCTCTCCATTCCTCTACAAGTGCTTCAACTCATGTATCAATGGCTGGAGAAATACATCAAGGGCTCGCTTTGGATGTTCAGGCCCGAGCACGAGAATCGAAAGAAACAAGAACTCTTGTGCCATGCACAAGGATGGCGGCAAATTGTACGGTGTTACAATGACACACCACAAAGAATATTGTATCTCATGCTTTCCAAAAAGGCTGATTCCATCCGTAGATAATCCAAGATACACGTTTAGCTTTCCCACGCAAAATTCGGTTAAGTAGTATGAAAATGTCGCCATGCTTCTACATCTGAAGGATGAGTAACATACTCCCCATCGAATCTATGTCCAGGATGTCATATCATTGTCGTTGTTGTACGCTTAGATTGGTACATCCTCTTCAATCGATCTGTTAATGATAAATATCACATTCGCTTGTACGACATTAAGACTCTTCCACTTGTGTCCTTATAAAATGGTTTCCGACAATAGCGACAAGTCGTTCGATTCTCATCATGCCTCTAGTATATCATATAATTATCGATGCATACATCTATAATCTTATAAGGCAAACCAGGCCCCGAAACAAGCTTTTGTACCTCGTCGTTTATGATCGGGGCAGTGTTATCCTCGGGCATGTTGTCTTTTACAAAGTCGGCTATCGCATCTACGCATTCCTGTGCCAAGATATAATCACTCTTTATCGTCATCAATTTGCTTGCAAATGACAAAGGATAATGCCCATCTTTACAATTTTTATATAACAGTTTTTTGGCCATGTCTAACATATCGAAAAAGTGTTGTGATTCTAAATTAGGGTCTTCGACCCTTAATTCCTGATGATCATCGTTATCCCATATCGTAGCCAAATTTTGCCTATGTGCATTCTTGACCATCTGGACAGTACCCACCCCAAAATCTACTTTCGCGCTATATTCCTCTATCATATCAACAACATACAGTTCACTACTACTAGCCAAAAATTCCTTTCTCTCCATGGAGATACCAAATCTTGTAACCCGACATAAAGTTATTCATATACAAGTAATTCCAAACTATATTATCTTTACATTACGAGAATTACGACATTGAGAACAAGGACATCTCAACTATACGAGTTTTTTGTGCTTCTGGTTGTTGCATTGCCAATTCCATGAATTCGTTTATACCCATAGCATATTCGTTATGCAATAAATTCATCTCCGGATCCATCCTTGGATCCATGTCCATCCACGATCTAAAATAAGGAGTTTGACATTGAGAGTTTTGGAGTTTAGTTTTGATTGTGTGAATTATGGAGGGGTTGTATGGTTTATATAAAAAATAAATTCCGACGAAAAACCGACGGATTTTCCATCGGGTTTTGTAACAATAAAAACTAAAATGGCTCTAAACGGCTAAAATTCAACGTATATATTAAACCGATGGATAAACCAACGGATTTGTTCGTCCGAAAATTCTGTCGATTTATCCATTGGTAATTAGACGACAAAATTTTACCAACGGATAAACCGACGAAATTTCTCGTCGGTAAAATTACCAACAAATCAACCGACAATTACTTCCGTCACTAAATTAACTGACCAAAATTTCGACGGATTTTTTCGTCAGGAATAAAACCGGCGGAAAAGGTACGGAAATTTATTCCGATCGTTGTTTTCGTCGGTTTTTAAGTTATTGGAAAAGAAATCAAAGAATGAATTCTTCTCATAGAATTAGAGATTTAGCTGACCAACTAGAACTCGAATATTCGTCTGGCGTCCCTTTGACCCAAAATATACATCAAATTAAGAAAAAAAAACTAGCTCTAGCAAATAGAGATGATAACATTTTTTGGCAGCATAGAAGCACGACAATACGGTTAAAGAAAGGTGATAGAAACACATATTACTTCCATGCCACGGTTAAGGAGAAAAGATCAAAGAACTGTTTGATGAGTTTACAGGATTCCAATGGGATTATACAAAGAGGTAATGCAATGGGTGAGGTGGCGGTATCCTACTTCTCTCATTTGTTTCAGTCACCTAACTTTTTAGTCTTTGAAGATCTTTATGAAGGTTTCCAAACAAGAGTATCACCTGCCATGAATACACTAGTAAGAAAAGTAACTTATGAAGAGATAAAAAGGAAACTTTTTCTATACATTTGTACAAAGCCCCTTGACCGGATGGAATGACAGAAATTTTTTTCCAAGAATATTGGATAATAGTGGGGTCAAAAGTAACATCGGAAGTGATGACCTTCTTCAATAATGGTATATTGCCTAAGGAATGAAACTTTACTCTTATTTTTCTTATTCCAAAGGTACCTAACTCGAATCTAATAACACAAATCAGACCTATAAGCCTATGCTCAGTAGTTTACAAGATCATATTGAAATTTATTATGAATAGACTCGAACCATTTCTGTCAAAACTAGTATCCCCATTTCATTCGGATTTTGTTAGCAATAGACTTATCTTTGATAACATTGTTATGCCACATGAAATGGTTCATAGCTTGGACACGCATACCCAAATATTAAAGGATTATATGATAAACAAAACAAACATGTCTAAGGCTTACGACATAGTGGAATGGAATTACTTACAAGTTATGCTACAAATCCTTGGTTTTCATCAACTGTGGATAAAATGGGTGATGACTTGTGTAACCACAATGACTTACTCAATATTGATTAATAATCAGCCTTTTGGTTTCATCACACTACAAAGAGGCATTAGACAAGGAGACCCTATATCTCCCTTTCTCTTTGTCTTATGTGCAGAAGATATATCTCATATCCTATAGAAGCGTTGAAGTAAATAAAACAATCACGGGAATACAGTTCCACCCACATGGACTAGCAATAAACCACCTACTGTTTGCAGATGATAGTGTTTTCATATACAGGGCAGAAAGAAGTCAAGCTGAAATGTTATGTAACCTCTTGGATATATATATATATATATATATATATATATATATA
>OVAV01000588.1:204-11659 GCA_900406375.1 Iberis amara | reverse complement strand
GATTAAATTAAAAATAAAGTTAATATCAGGTTTGGGTAACTTATTTGGTAACCGGTTGATTTTAATTAAGTCCCAATCGCGATTTTTTATCACTTTTTATTAATTTGAAATCACAAATTAAACTTATTAATCGCCAGGGGGTTTAGTGATGAGATCGATTAATTTAGGGAGTCGGGTAAAGAGATATACATGTTCATGGGTTTTTATAAAGAGTTACAAAGTTGAGAGGGAAATAGTTTGGATGCATATAGTTGAGGAGGTCTAATGAAGTCAACCCTTTAAAAATTTCATTTTAGTTTTTTCACACATATTAAGATATTTCTGTTTTCTATAAAAATAAAATTAAATATTCTTAATCAACCATTAAAAAAAGTGGTGCAATTATTCTATTGGTTAGAAGAGTCAAAATCATTTAGCTTTTTCATTGAAAACCCAAAATAACATTCTTTATAAAACAAAAAATGATGGGTAAAATGACATTCTTTAAAAACCGAGAGTAAATTTATCCTTGTCGGGTTTGGTATCAATTAAAAAATATCAATGAGTGGAACATAATTAAATGGAATATAAAAGGATAAAAAAATAATTTGTTTTGTCCATAAATGGAAAAATAATTTTGTTTCTACAATTCTCCTACAAAATAGTAGAAGAAAATTTTATAGTAGAATGTGTTCATTGTTTTAATCTTATTGGTGAAACATGATTATGGAAGATGTTTGTAATCTGCTTTCAAATTAGTCTACTTCGTCATTCCTTTTGTCCTCTAATGAAGAAGTACAGTTTACTTCCTCTGCCACTTAGGCTGAATTGGTCATCAGTCTCCCTGCAACCCTTCCTCCTACCAACCTTCTCTTTAACCCCATTAACCGTAACAAGCCATCCCCAAACCCTCTCACCTTGCCTATCATATCCAATGATAATATCCCCAACCTCTTTCTAAACCTAATATCACTTCTAAGTCTCTTCCCCTGGATCTTCTTTCTATCTTATCTCTCCATGACTGTGGAGAGTCCCCCACCCTTTAAAGATGATTTCTACATTTTTTTGGAATAATCGTGGTCTAAACAACCAGGAAAAGCAAAATTCTATAAGCCAATGGCTAAATAATTATAAGACCCTATTTCGAGCATTTTTAGAAACACATATCAAGGAAACAAACTTGAACCCAATCATTACCAGAATATGCCAAGGTTGGAATTACCGTTCCAATTACGTATTTGATCCTGATGGAAGAATAGTATTAGTATGGAAGAGCACTATCTTAGTAGTAATCAAGTACCAATCAAGACAAGTAATAACTTGTAAAATTACCTTACCAAACAGGACCTATTTTCTGCCACTCAGCAATCTATGCCTCCAACTTTGGAGACCAACGATCCGATCTGTGGGTTGAACTTATTAATATGGTTGAGTTTCTATAACTCCACTCGAAACCTTAGACTATTGGTGGGGACTTCAACCAGATTATTCACCCTGCAGAACATTCTAATCACTTGGTTAATCATTTTACTAATCTGATGATAGAGCTTCGAGATACTCTAATGCAACTGGAGTTATTTGATCATCGTTTCCATGGCCCTCTATATACCTGGTTAAACAGAAGCCCATTTGCCCCAACCGCGGAAAAAACTAGACCACCTTCTAGTTAATCAAGACTACCTTCACCTATTCCCAAGTTGTTCAANTACCCCCCCCCCCCCCCCCCCCCCGAAATTTTAGACCATTGTCCTCCTATCTCACACAATCCCTATTTCAGGAACAAAACATTTCCGCTTCTTTAACTTCCTCATAAAATACCAATATTTTTCTGAAATCGTGGAAGAGGCCTGGAATCAGTCTGGAGGAACTGCTATTGATTTATTCCAACTAACCAACATTGTGTTTGACGAAAAAATGGCATCTCTCAGCTACTGAATATCTCTAAAGGTTCACTCTCAGTACGCTACTTGGGAATTTCGCTATCCTCTAAAAATCTCTCCTTATGTTCTAGTGCCCCGATAGTGCAGCAAATACAATTGAAGTTAAACTCTTGGACGGTTAAATTTTTATCGTTTGCAGGCAGGCTACTCTTTATCAAAACCGTCATAGCAGGAATTACTAACTTCTGGTCATGCACATCTATTTTGCCTAAATCAACAATTAAGGCAGTCAATTATATGTGTGGTGTCTTTTTATGGGAAGACACTTTAGAAGCCGCACATATAGTTAAAGTTGCATGGAACCAAGTAACTTTAAGCAAGTCAGAAGGAGGATTTGGCCTTAGGGATCTATTTACCTGGAATAAGGCATGCTCAAACTCCTATAGATGCTCTTCTTTAGGTCTGGCTCAATCAAGGTTGCTTGGTTCAAGGCAGAGGTCTTATAGAATAGTTTGTCCAACATGTGGATTGTGAAACCTTCTCAGAAATATTCATGGTTTTCAAATAAACTGATAAAATCAAGGGATCTAGTTTATTAATGGATAATGCTAAAAATAGTCAATTGACATAACTATAGGTTATGGACAAACAATTGGTCTCGTTTTGGGAAACTAGCAGATTACCTCTCCTCGGGCTCGAATTCCAGATTAGGCATCAACCCCACTGTAGCACTGCATTAGTTTTTAGACATGAGATTTGGCTCCTTTTTCCCCCACGAACAGATGAACAACTAGCTATCCATATCTTTCTAACTACCATTCGGCTCACATCAGACCCTGACACTTACGAATGAAGAATTAATAGGACTCATTATTCATCTTTCAAAACAACAGTCATCTACAACCAACTCAAGGATCACGCTTAGGAGGTACCTTGGTGTAAAGCAGTATGGATCAAGAGTAGTATACCCAGACACAATTTCCTCATTTGGCTATTCATCCTTGATAGAAACCCTACAAATACAGATTAGTAAGTTGGGGTATTCAGACTAATCCTACTTGTATTTTATGCAAAAAACATCATGAGTCGAAGAATCACCTATTTTTCAAATTCTAATTTAGCTGGAATGCATGGGAAAAGATCGGTAGGAAATGTCGATTAGTGCCAAAAAAGAGGTTGGATCAATACTCTAGAAGACATGCAGAATTTGTCAGGATCAAAACCGATAAAGATTTTGTTTACTATCATGGCAGTGTGTCATTTACCTCATCTGGTCTAAAAGAAACTCTCGGATCTACTCCAACATCTTCAAAATCAAAGATTTTATTGTCCAACAAGCTACCTCCACCATTAAAAACAGGATCTCAAGAATAAGGTAGGAAACACTCACGCAACATCGATAATGGTGGAGTTGTGGCTTGACTCTTGAAGAAGACGAAGAGGCAAGGGAATCCAGAAATGTTGGTTTGGTGTATAGTGATCACTTGTTGGTGAGGATAATAACTCACTGATATTTTAACCAATTGGGCTGCTGAAATGTCGAAGTAGACGAAGTTGTGGCTTGACTCTTGAAGAAGACGAAGAGGCAAGAGAATCCGGAAATGTCGGTTTGGTGTATAGTGATCACTTTTTGGTGAGAATAATAACTCACTGATATTTTGACCAATTGGGCTACTGCTGGACTGCGAGACTTCCTCACTTTGCACACTTATGGGCTTCGACCACATAATTTTTATGGTTCAAATTGTTTCCTTGAATATGTATCTCAAACTTAGGTTGTGCCTTGTTTCTTTTTTTATTTTGTTTTAATGAAATGTCCTTTAACAATATATATATAAATATATATGTAGAATCTTTTAGAAATTTGTTTTTTCTTCAAAATATAATTCACTACAACTTTTAAAAACAATAAATATACATTCTTGCTATTGATTGTTTGAACTATTTATAATTGTACAAATGTTTTTTAAAAAGTTATGTAATTTTTATTATTATTTATGTTTATAGATAGAAGACCTCATGATTTGAAACAAATGAAAAAAATCAATTAATTGGTCCCATCGAGTTGAAGGCATAAGAAAATAAAAGGGATGTATACACTGTCTGTAAGAAATGATGGACAACAGTCAAATATAAAACTATTTACAAATGACAATAAATCAGCACATGAATTAGCATTACGGCATATATGGCGCAACTCAAACGAATCGAAGCAAGACTGCCAGTGATAAATAACTTCAAGGATAAATTCAAAGTTAATGGTTTGAACAAGCAACATATTGTCACTTTCAAAGATGACTTTACGATAGCCAAGCGACCAAGAACACTATATTCCCCATAGCAATGCAGTGGCTTTAGCTTCTTCAATTCCAGCTTGTCCTTCAAATCTTTCATAGCCACAATGTAAAATGCAACCCTGATCTAGTGACACAAGCACACTAACATCGACATTACAATTAGCAAACAAAGCTGGTAGTGGCTGCCATAAAGGCTATACATTCAAATGAGGCCTGGGAGCTGAGGGTATTTCCGAACCAAACCATTCTAAAGTATCATAATGGGCCTGTGCCCAAAGGGTTTATGGGGGAAATGATCTTCTTCTTGAAGAGCATTAAATTCGGGCTTTCCATAAGCGCTAAAGAAAAAAAAAGGGATGAGGCCTGGAAATGTATCAGACTGTGCATAATGTAGTTATTGCAGTAAAGATAGAAGCACATAAGATATTGTGTCACCTTCCTCTAAAATGAATGAAGTATCAAATTTAGAAAGTAGCCAAACAACTTGAGCATAGGGTTATTCCATAAAGAGATGAAGCTCTATTTCTGAAGCAGAACCACAACGTATACAGGTTGAAGAAACATTTATATGCCTTCAGAGTGATTGGAAGACACCGCTAAAGAGCTAGTACCAATGCGCCATAAGAAGTGTTTCATTTTGGGAAGGATGTTTGATTTCCATATGTGAGAGGAAAATTCTAGTGACACAGGAATGAGCGGTTCATCAGACTCATTGTTCATCAGAATCACCGAGGAAGCATGATACCCAGACCAAACTGAATAAATACCATCTCTGGTGAATCTCCAAAAGTATGAATTTGATACAGGTGTTAGCGGCAGATAGATTATGCCAATAAAGTGATGATCTTGCAGAGCAATGGATGATAAAGCAGATTCATTCCAAAATGGAGACTCCTGATTGCTAATTAAATCACTAACCAACAATGACTTATAGTTCTCATTTGTTAGATGAGGAGACCTAAGAGGCTAACAAGGTAGCAATCAGATAAAATTGTTGATGTACCACTGCCAATACGTTTAATGATACCCTGGCGAAGCAATTTGGAATCAAACAATAGAGATTTCCATCCATAAGAAAATCCTGATTTCAACAAAGCCTCAAAAGATATCAGTGTCGAAATAGCGATGTTTAAGTATCTTGAAGAGAAATAAAATTGTTCGAGAGTACAACTTCTATACCTGACTCGCTAACAAAGCTTGTTTGAAGCAATGCAGTTCACGAAAACCTATTGCACCACAAGTCTTCAATTTGGAGAGTCTCTTCCAAGAGAACCACGACATTTTACGACGATGATTTGAAGTTCCCCACCAAAACCGAGCTAACATGGAAATCTCATTACAAATATTTATAGGCAATTGGAAACAATTCAAAGAGTAAACATGCATTGCCAAAGCCACATATTAGATGAGAGTCTCCTTCCACGCGTTCGAAAAAACGAGATTTCCAGTTTGAGAGTTTACGTTGAACCTTGGTGCAAATATATTGAAACATTGAGGATCGATTTTGTGAAAACTTCTCAGGAGGGCAGAAATAGTTGCCTCCTCCTCCGATGGTTAATATACGCAAGAAACTTTAAATGGATTGTCGGGTGTGATGGTAAACGTTGGATCCAAAGGTGATGGTTGATTTGGATAAATTGATTACTTGGTTTGAGGATTGTTCATAAATTTTGAAGATGTGCAACAGCTTAGAACAATTGGCGCGATTAGCTTTGAGGAAGAATAGTGAATCATCAGCGAAAAGCAAGTGAGATACTGAAGGACCACCTCTGCTAATACAGAGACATTGTAGTTGCAGTGACTATTGAGCCTAAGTAATTAAAGATTTAAGTACATCGCTTTCAAGAATAAACAAGTACGGCGAAAGGGGATCACCTTGCCATAATCCGCATTCCGGTTTGAAATGATGATAAGGGTTGCCATTGACCAAACTTGAATCGGAAACAGAGATAACACAATGCATAATCCACTCGATCCATCTAGGATGAAACCATTTCCTTTCGAGGACCACTCGTAAGAAGGTCCATTCGAGCCGATCGTAGGCCTTGCTAACATCTGTTTTGACTGCTATATATTCATTGGCACACTTCCGATGTGACTTCAAAGCATGTAAAGCTTCATGGGCAATGAAAATATTGTCTGTAGTATAGCGTTCGGGAGTGTAAGCCACTTGATGTTCATACACCATATTGGCCATAAACGGTTTCAATCTCCCAACCAAAATTTTTGAGATAATTTTGTACAAAACATTACAAAGACAATTTTAAAACAAAAGGTTTAACAATAAAAAAGAGAAATTTTTTTAAATACCATTTTATTTGTACTTTCTTTCTAAAAATACCACTTTCACTCTACTTTTCAGAAAATGTCACTTTTGTGGTATTTGGCATGTGGTTTTTAACCATTTTGCCCTTTATTGCCATTAATTTTACGGGTACAAGTGTGAGCATATTTATTGAGTGTAAGCATATCTAATGAATTTTTTCATAATATTTCTCTTTCTTTCTCCTATCTTTTCTCTTGTAATCTCTTCACTTCTCTATGTTCGTCTTGATCATGATTCTTTCTTCTTAAATTATGTCAATTGTAGCATTTTTAAACTAATTATGTGAAATTTAACATATATTATGTATCTATGTCATGAACAACTTTTAAATAAGACAAACAAAACATTACTATAGAAAAAAAAATGTGGATAAACTACACGTGTATATGAACCTTTTCAAAATTCTCGTGGACGAAATTTCTAAATAAGAACAATAGAAAATGATAAAGTGGACAATAATAGATAAAAATAATTACTGTACACAACATTTTCAATAAAGTTGTTCATAAGAATAGTATCATAACACATGGACAAGTTTGACATAGTTCTATGGATAACAATAGACAATTATATGTCTCGTAGACATCATTTCGCTAAAATGTTTCACGAGAACAATTATTTTTCAGCAATGGAAAGTTTACTTACTATGAACAATTATTTTCATTGTTAGGACTGACTAAAAATTGTTCTTGTGGAGAAATTGGACACATTTTTTTAAAGAGTGGACAACGATAGACAATAATTATCTCGTAGTTATAAATAATAGACAACATTACCTATGTTATAGTTTATGATCAATATTTTCCTTAGGTTGTCTGTAAGAATACTAAGTATCAAAATACATGGATATGAAAAAATTATAATAGACAACTATGAACAATTACATGGTTTATAGACCTTATTTATTTTCTATATGTTATGTTGTCCACTAATATCATATAGTTAAGTCGTCTATGAGTTTGCATGTAGCTAACTTGATCATTTTTACATGCAATGCCTTTTCTTTTAATTATCGAGACTTTTTCATTGGTTTTCGGTGCACATAATTTAGAAAGAAGAAAAAGAAGAACAAGTAACAAAAAGATGAAGAAAGAAGGAGAAGAAGAGAGAAGACAAAAGTGAAAAGATTAAGAAAAAATATTAGGACAAATTTCAGTCGATATGATTTTGGAAGAAGAAGAAGAATGAGAAAGGAAGAAGATGAAGAAAAAAAAAGAAAGAGAAAATATACTAAAAATGAGACTGAGGATGAAGAATACAGATAGAGAAGAGGAAAAAGACAATGATAAAAAATGTGAGAGTAATAAATACAAAATACCCTTTTCTTTGTTTTTGATATAGAGTGAAAAGGGTATTTTTCAAAATTTGAAACTCAAGGGGTTTATTTTTCCTAATTTCCTCATATATATATATATCTAAGAAGAATCATCTTTTTTCTCTTTGAACAAGAGGGTTATTTTGGTCATTCGTTCAATCACAAAGTGATATATTACATGGTGACTTGTACTTTAGTGCACTTTGTAAGAAGGTAATTGTAGAAAAATGTCCTTAATGCTATTGGTGGACTTTAAGTAGGAAAGAGAAATTATTTTTTTCAATTTTAACCTCCAGATCACGTGTACACACGCGTGAGTCATGTCCACGTTGCGTGTGTACACTATGCTAATTATAAGCGTCATGTCCACAATGATAACTCAGTTTGCGTCCAGCGTCGTCTACACTGTGTCATGTTCACGATGTGTGTGTACATGATGCTAATTATCAGTGTCATGTCTGTGATGCGTGTATATATGATGCTAATTATCAATGTCATGTCCACAACAATAATATAGTTTGCGTACAGTGTCATCTACACTGTGTCATGATGCTAATTATCAGCGCCATGTCCGCGATGCGTGTGTATACGATGCTAATTATCAATGTTATGTCCACAACGATAATGTATTTTGCGTACAACATCGTGTAAAGAATGTTTATAAGCGTCATGTCCACGATGCGTGTGTACATGATGCTAATTATCAGCATCATGTCCATAATGATAATGCAATTTGCGTACAACATCGTTTATGCTATGTCATGTCCACTATGCGTGTGTACATGATGCTAATTATCAGCATCATGTCCACGATGCGTGTGTACACGATACATATACTTGAATTCATGATGATGTATAGAAATCTGTTTTTTGTGTCCAAATTAAACAAAATAAATCTCTATTTAAAGAGTACAAAAAATTATAAATGTTGGTATAATTTTTAATATTTTTAAAAATATATAATATCAAATAATTAGTTTCATAGATTGAAGGTGAAAAAATAAAATAATTACATCAAAACAAAGTTTGATTCCAAAAATCAAACTCATGGCATGGGAAGCCTTTGGAAGATAATATTATCTTTTTGTTCTAAAATGTGCATTAATATCACTAAGTCCCTAAAGCATAAATATATTTGGATAAAGTGCACTTGGCTACAATTGTTTGTATATTATAAAAGATTATCATAAAGTGGTATTTTTGAAATGATTTGTAGATTGTGTGGCATTTGCCATAATTTTCTCTAAAAAAAGCAACATCTTGATTCATAATAAAGAAACGAAATTAAATTTATATGAATGAAACGAAATAAAAGAAAAACAACGAAGGATAAGAATATATCAGTGAATCAAAAGCTTATATGCATCATCATGATAATAACTAAACAAATAAACAAAAATAGAACAAAAGTTTAGATAAAGAAAATCAATAACGCTCAAGAATGTAGAATGAAGATCGATCGAAAGATATTGAATGAAACCTTCCTCTCTAGCATTTTATTCTCATCTAGCATACCTATAGCAATGTGTTATCGCATTACATCCACGCCTATAAGGATTGTTCCTTGTTCTCTTCCTACAATCGTAGTAAGATCGGCCACGTCTATTGCAAGGCACATTGTTCTTCTTGAGAGCATCATAGCCAATGTAACGACGTCCTCTTGCTAGTTGACGACGGTTTGTCTCTGAATCCATTAGATATTCGACCTCATCGTCTTCTCCAATGCAACCTTCCCCGTTGATGCAAGATTTTGTCATTGGGTAGGTTGCATTTGCGGATTTAGCTACCATAGCTAAGATTAATAGGCCACAAATTAATAACAACTTGACACCCATTTTGTATATACTACTCTTTTGTTTTTTCTATACCCTTTCCTTATGAAAGGAGAGAGAGAAATACAAGTGTGAGAGATTCTGCAGAAGAAAAAAATCAGGGATTGTTTTTTTTCTTCTTGTTGGCGATAGAAAAAGGTTAGAGAGATAGAGTGCGATTTTTGATTTTTAATATATTTTGTGGTCGTTACATTCAACTTGGGGTTTTAACCTCATTTTTAGGTCTAATTTTGTCCATTTTTTTTTTCTCTTGGTGGTTACATCTAATTTTGTTGAGTTATATTTAGATATTCTTATTCGAATTTGAAAATATCTTATTAAAATTCTCAAGTTAGCATGTAAATGTTTATCATCAGTTTTTTTAACCAATTTTATATAGCGTAAGAATGAGTAGAATAACGCGCGGATCTAGGTGTACGAGTCATAGGATCTAATAATAACTTTGGATCTTCTAACCGTTAACACATAACTCTGGTTTTGATTAGCAAAACATTTAGGAAAAAATAATGCTATTTATCATCCAATTAAATTTGGATAAAAAAGCATCTAAGAGATTACTCCCTCTGTTTCACAATGTAAGTAGTTTAAGGTTTGGGGCACAACTATTAAAAAATTATTTAATTTTAAACATTCGAAGATAAAAATTGCATTCCAAAACAAACCAACCAATAATAAATCATTCTGCAAAATATAAAGGGTCACAAAACATAAAAATACATTAAATTTTACATTGAAAAGTGAAAACAACAATCATTTTGAGACAATTTTTTTCTCTAAAACTACAATTATTATGAAACAGAGGGAGTATTTAGAAAATGCAAATGCTCTCTAAATGCTCTTTCCTTTATGCTCTTGGAATAAGCATTTCCAAACATTGAGTTTTACAATATAAATCATAATAAAATTAATTTACTTTTGATAATTAATCTTAAAAATATTTATATTTATTTAAGTTTTATTAAAATTTTTATTTTATAATATTTAAATTTTAAACAAATTTATTTTATTATCATAATAAATTTAAATAATAAATTTAAATTTAATTTTTAATTCTATAATAAAAATAAATATTAGTTTTATATAAATATTTCAATAAAATTTTAAAAATATATAATAATTTTAAGCTAATAATTTATTATTATTTATTTTTAGAAAAATCTAATATAATAATTTAAATATAAAAAAACTTATGACATTAAATTATTCAATATATTGGTTATGTATAAAATTTAAAATAAACATTTTTAATAGTTTAATAAAACATTTTATGTTATCGCTTTCTTCTCTACCAATCACTAAAATATGAATATTAAATAAGAACATACAGCTTTAGCAATATACTGTTACTGCTCCATAGAACTAATGCTCTACTATAAGCATTCTCAATCAGGACGTCTACGTTAGTTCTTCATAGGGTTTTTAGGTTTATGCAAAATGTCTTCACAGTGTATATTGTACATGTACATAAAAATATTCCCACAAATGTATCAATTTTAATGTCATTATAATTTTTTAGCCAGAATATATAATAGAATTTTGGATCAATTTTAAGGAAAATGATCCAATCTTATAAGGGCTGACTTCACTAGCCCCCTCAACTTTGTTCATCCAATTTTTTCCTCCTGAACTTTGGAACTCCTTAATTTCCCACATGAACTTAGATTGCTCCTTACCCGCCCTCTCAACCTTGTCTATTCAATCTTTTTCCCCATGAAATTTGGTGCTCTTTAATTTCCCACCTAAACTTAGATTGCTCCTTACACGACCCCCTCAACTATTCGTTCTCATCATTTTACCCCCCAAAGCGATTTAGAACACTAATTTGC
>OVAV01000587.1:0-14221 GCA_900406375.1 Iberis amara | reverse complement strand
CTCCTTAAGCCACCTCATCATCTACATAAATTTTTAATTTTCAGTATACATAATTTAATGAATTAAATGATAAAGTGATAAATTAACTACCCATTACTCATTTATATAAATAAATAGTTATGAAAGAAATATAAAAAGTCATATATTTTCTTCTACCATATCACAAAATTAAGAAAATGTAAATTATACTCACTAAAAGAAAAACGGAAATATTAAAAATGTATACTAAATTTTAAATAAAATATAAAAATACATAATAAACATAATAATAAACTCAAATCATAAATAAAAATGAAAATCTATATTTATATGAAAGACATAAGAAAAGTAATGTCTTTTCTTCACTCACAAAATGAAATATATAAACTCCAAAACTTTGTAAGTATATAAATTCCTAGTTATATAGATTTTCATTTTATTTATGATTTGAGTTTATTATTATGTTTATAATAGTAAAAATATAGAATAAAAATGACAAGGTGATACTTCAATTAATTGATATTTTATGTTATTTTTTTATTAATAATGGACCAGAACATGAAAATAACGAGAATTTTCCAAGTCACAATTACTAAAAAAATGTAGTCGTTTTGGTAAAATTGAAAAATAAAATTAAATCGTCCCTATTTTTATTTTTTGTGTTAATTTTTGAATGGAAACAGGATGGGCATGAGTATTTCCATATTATGATATTGGTAATATTTCCCTTGTTGGAGGAACGACTTGGGAACTAAGAGCATCTCCAATGGTGGATGATGCTTATAGTTTCTCAAAAGAAAAAAAATATTATTTTAAGATTTCTTCTTTTTCTCTTTCTTAAAAAATACTTCCCTCTTAAAATTTCCTTTAAAAAAATTTGAGAACCATCTCTCACTCTTTCTCTCTTTTTTTAATTTTTTAATATTATTTTTTTAGTGAGAACCCCTCTCTAGATCCTCCATTGAGGATGGTCTAACCTCTCTCGAAGAGCCTTTCTCTAGCTTAGAGAACAATGTCCCCAAATCACGATCCGACGCGATCATTATCTTATCCATTGTGGTAGATACGACTTACTGCCATTAACTATTGTAGTTAACAACTCATAGTCAATCCTTATTTAGTTTTGTCTTGGCGATAAAAAAAGCATAGTTGTTCCAATTGCCTCATAAATTAGAGGCAATTTTAAATAATAAAAAGTAAAAATTGGAACTATGAGTTCGACTCTCGACTTATGTTCACACGAGCTAGGTGAATATCCAACTAATGTTGGATACTCAACTTGGATAGCGGATCAACCTTCACTGAAAAACCTATGGGAAGAGGACCAACTACGAATAGGGACAAATCTAAGTAAAAAAGAATTAAAACGCATTAGAAATGCAAAGATGAGCTAAGCTGGCAACAAATCTAGCGAGTTTGATTTCTACCCATTTTTAAGGACCACTTTTGAGGATAAGCTCAATTGACATATGGGACAGAGGCTTCATTTTTTGGTATAACACTGATCAATTTGCACTTAGGCAGCACCAAACACTATAGCAGCCACTATACTGCAAATGGTCGCGGGGTTAGTTAAGAAATGGCAATGTCGGGACGACTGTAGTGTGCCACTGTTATGATACAAAATAGGTTATATAGTAACAAACAGAAACGGTAGAAAGACTGAGGAAGAGTAGGGGATGAGAAGAGAAGATTAGTGAAGAAGAAAGGTAAAAACCCAAATACGTTAATCATTCACGATTGGTCTGAACAAGAATTTACAGTACAGTTTAAAACATCAACAAAAGAAAAGAAAGATGTACTAACATAATTGGGTTTAGCCTTCACTCTATCAATCCTAGGCCCAACTGAAGCCCAATCAATATCTGTGAGTGTATCAGCCAACCAACAACTTCATTAAAGGACAAAGAAACCTTCGGGAGTCAACCATGATCGTTCATGGGATTCCGAGACTTTGAGATCTAGTCCATTTAACATTTCACAAAGCTTGACCATCACCCTCCGAGTCTCGCTCTTTAGAGTTGCATCGGCCCAACTCCAGTGAGGTCATCATCATTATTAAAAACTTTTGTGTTTCCTTCATGAACCTTTTGGTAGAATCTAGGGGTGTCAATTGGGCGAGAAGCAATCAGAAATTAGCTATGCGGTCAAAATTGGGTTTGACCACTTGGACAATGGACCGTCCAAAAACTTTTAAATCTGAGTTTTAAATTTTTAATTGATTTGGGAAAAAAAAACTCATTTGCGTCACTAAGAGTTACGATCATATCGAATAATTCTCTGGCACATATCATAGCTACTAATCTGGTATGTCCTTTCTCAACTTGTTTTGTTTAGACGTGTTTCGGATTTCGACTATAGGGTTCGTAGATATTTTAGGTTTTGTGAAACAGATTTTGATTTCGTTTTTTCGGGATTCTTTTTATTTCTCCTCTATCGATTTACTTATGTTTGATTCTATGGAAGCTTTATGATTTGGGTTAATTGCTATTGATGAATCTGAAATTAGATTATCTCAACTAAATGCTTACATTTGTGTGTGTGACTGTGTGTGTCTGTTGCTTTAGCGTTTAGCGTTTAGGTGGTTTCATTTTAGAGTTTTGGGAATCTGGATACTCTCTAATGATGATGCTTGTTTTGTCTTTCTCTATAGTGAAACAAGTTTACTTGTCTAAATCCCTTTTATATATTTATAATTTTATACCTAAAGGACATTCTGGTAGTATCTTATAAAAAAAAAACTNTTCTGTTTTTTTTTTGTTTTTTTTTTTTTTTGAGGTTTTGTGTTTTTGAATCTTGAATTTTGTGTGTTGTTGACCTTTAAATTTTATGAATCTTAAAATTTCTATAACTTTGGAATTCTGTGTATGTAAATCATAGTTTGTTTATTTTGTGAATATTTTTCTTGCTTTTTTTACCATGAATAGTCCAAATGGACCCATAGTTATTTTTGGGTGTCTATATCATTTGGTTCATTAAATGTAGCTCAAAAAAATTAAGTTATCGATATAGACAAGGCCATTTGGACATGGACAACCCAACTCCCAAAGAAGGGATTCATATCCAAAAATATTTAATATGAAGGGACTTTTGTGTTTTTTTGCTAGAATGCCTGGAGTAGCAATCTTTAATCTATATATCTATATATATAAAATAGGTGTTCCTCACTCATTCTTGTGCCACCTCATCATCTACATGAAATTAAAGATTTAATTTACATAATTTATTGAATTAATTTCTGAATACACATTAGACATCTATATAAATAGTTAATAATGAAAAAAATATGAAAAGTCATGTATTCCTCTTCTACTATATCACAAAATTAAAAAAAAAACTATACTCACTAAAAAAGTCATATTAACATAATTTAATGAAATTTTTGTAAAATTTTAACTAGATATTACACATCTATATAAATAGTTAATTATGAAAATATGAAAAGTCATGCATTTCATTTACTATATCAATAAATTAAAAAATAAAATTATATTAACTAAAAGAAAATTTAGTCATATTAATTGCAAGAGCAATTTTATTTTTGTAATGTATTCAAGGTTTCAGTAAAAAAAATGGCTACAATTTATAAACGAAAATTTACCAACATGTTGTGTATCAAAGTATAATTAAAAAATATTCTAAACTAAAACTCAACATAACTAACATACATAATATTCAACAATCATAAAATAAAATATATAAACCCCAAAACTTTGTAAGACATGTATTACACACTGCAAACTCATTCGTTAGTTTCTGATTAATTCTTTTTCCCGCTATTTTCTTTTTATTTGAGAAGATATTTTAAGTAATCAGCAACTCAGTGATGGTCAGCCAAACGCGATTTTCTCGATAAATCATGTCTTAATATATTTCTTTATGAAAATTATATCATGGATGTATCTAAATAAATAAAATAAAACTGGTTAAAGAGAACATCAACTNATATATATATAAATAGGTTTTCCTCACTCCTCCCTCATCATCCACATGAAATTAAAGTTTTAGTTTACATAATTTATTGAATTAATTTCTAAGTAACCTATTAACTACACATTAGACATCTATATAAATAGTTAATAATGAAAGAAATATGAAAAGTCATGTTTTACTCTTCTACTATATCTCAAAATTTTAAAAAACTATACTCAGTAAAAAAAGTCATATTAACATAATTTAATGAATTATTTTGTAACATTTTAACTACATATTACACATCTATATAAATAGTTAGTTATGAAAAAATGAAAAATCATGCATTTCATTTACTATATCAATAAATTAAAAAAGAAAAATATATTAACTAAAAGAAAATTTAGTCATATTAATTGCAAGAGCAATTTTTTGTAATGTATTCAAGGTTTCGGTAAAAAAATGGCTACAATTTATAAACGAAAATTTATCAACATGTTGTGTATCAAAGTATAATTAAAAAATATTCTAAACTAAAACTCAACTTAAATAACATACATAATATTCAACAATCATAAAATAAAATATATAAACCCCAAAACTTTGTAAGACATGTATTAAACACTATAAACTCATTTGTTAGTTTTTGATTAATTCTTTTTCGCGCTATTTTCTTTTTATTTGAGAAGATATTTTAAGTAATCAGCAACTCAATGATGGTCAACCAAACACGATTTTCTCGATAAATCATGTCTTAATACATTTCTTTATAAAAATTCTATCATGAATGTATCTAAATAAATAAAATAAAAGTGGTTAAAGAGAACACCAACTAACTATTTAAAATTGCATAATAAAGAGTTTGTTGGAGAGTCGTTAAAGATTTTTGGATACAGTCTAAAATCTTTTGCACAAAAAGAACATTAGAAAAAGATAAAAGCTAAATCGTTACAGTCGTTGGTAATAATTATTAGTTTCTTACACAATTATGTCCCAATTTTCACCAAATTTTATAGTTATATTCAACTAAATTATTTTATAATTAAAAACTAAATTAAAATTATATTTTTGTTCCATTCATTTACATTGACATGTCCGTCATATATGGTAGACTACTTGAGATTAAGTCATTGGAGGTAGTTTCTAAAGAGGAGGAGTTGGAACGTGTGAGAGAATTAATCAAGCTTTCTGGTCAAGAGATTGACTCAAAGTCCAAAGAATTGGGGATATTGCAAAAGCTGATTGAGCAACAAACAAGTGGACTTGGTGTCAAGCAAAATCAGCTTTCTAAAGAGAAGAGACATATGAAGATTTTGGACTATTTGCAGAAGCTCATCTGAATTGGAAGAAAGGCTAAAGAGATTACATTATCAAAGACTGAAGTAAGTTATTTGACTGCAAAACCTGACAGGCTTATGCAGGAGATTGAAGATGAAGAAAAGGAACTAGATATGCTCAAGAATCAGACAAATTCAGAAGAAAAGAAACTAGTTAAAATGGATAGTGAAATAGAAGAGGAGACAGATCGAAGGAAGAAAGATTTGGTGTTGATTCTTTCTGAAATTGAAGAATCTAGCAAGCAGTTTGCGGCTGTGGATAAGCAACTGGAATCTCAAGGGAGACTACTTGAGATAAAGTCAGTGGAACTAGCTTCTACAAAGATGGAGTTGGAAAGTGTTCGAGAATCAAACAAATGCATCAAATTTGACTTTGTGGTGAAAGAAAAAAAGGTCAAAGCATTAAACAATCTAATGACGATTTCTAGTGAACAACTTGATTTGAAATCCAAAGAACTGGAGACCATTCAAAGAGAATTTGAGTTGAAAAAAAACAGCTAAGTTAGAGGATAACTATGCTTGTTAAGTGTGAGAAGCAGCCAGATGCAGCACTTATCACTGACACCAGTGAACAAAAGGGAGAAGAAATTGAAGATGCTCTTACGCATCATGATATCTTGGCTTCTCTTACTAGCCATGAAGTCTATAGTGTTCTTAAAGCTTTACCTAATCCAACAGAATATGTTATGTTCTGGAACTTGTGGAGGAAGATATTAGTGAAGGATCACTTTTACAGGACCCGTTTATAGAGATCTTGGTTCTTCTTTTTGAAGAACTCTCCAAAATTTAACAATCCGTCAAGTCTCAAATGTAACTAAAGGCTGCAAAATCATCTCTTGAGGCTTTAGCCTTTCTACTATTCATTGTGGCATATGGATTGAAAACACTAATCAATGAAGAAGAACTGCTTTTCTTGCTTCATCTATTGCTCAATACGAACAAGATCCAAGACTCTTTAACTCTCTAAATGTCAATTTGAACATTCGATGTAATTTTGTCGCACCATGAGAAGTTCTCAAATAAAAAAACTAGTGCTTTTGGTTTCATAATCTGAATCTTTTACAGAGTTCGTTAAAGAGCTCATCAAGAAAAGCCTATATATTCATGCAGTTCGAATTATATGCTTGTTTAAGCTTAATAAAGAGTTCTCATTCTCAGCTTCAGAGCTCTTAAGGGAAGAGATTATCAAATTAAGACGGTTTGCTTTGGAAAATAGATCCATTGAATCCTCCTAGGTTTAACTCTTTGTTCTTATATACTGACCAATTTAGAGATATTTGATCAATGTTTGAATTCCTTTTAGGCTAAAGACAAAGATGCTGGAAGATTGAGAGCTATACTTGAACTTGTGGCAGATTATAACATTCAAATAGATCTTCAAAGGGATCTTATTGTCAAGCTCATGGTTCAAAGAAAAATCTTAGCCCCTCTAATTCGTTGCTCTGTGACTCATTCCACCTCCTAATCAAATACACATTCTGATTTAAGAAGAAGAAGAAACAATTGGGAGAGACTAAAACAGTGTTGATGTTGGAGGAGGAGAATCTTGGTTAGCTTTCTTTACTTTCGTCTTTCTTTAATTTGATAAGTAAAAGACAGTTTAATTCTATTTAAGTCACATGTAAAACTCAAAACCAGTCACTGAAGAAACCAAAAACCTGGAAACTCTTCAAGCCTAAAGTACACATACAAAGGACTTTAACTATTCCAATTTTGACTTCGATTTGCAAGAAGAAGATTGTCTCAATGATAAAGGAAAAACAATCTCTGAAACGTTTTGGAGACTTCCTTTATCATACAGATTTCGTTTTGCAATAGCTTCAGCTTTGGCAATGGCCTCTGCTTCTTCATTAGTAGATAATCTTCTACAAAGCTGAAGCTATTGCAAAACGGAATCTGTAAGATAAAGGAAGTCTCCAAAACGTTTCAGAGATTGTTTTTCCTTTATCATTGAGACAATCTTCTTCTTGCCAATCGGATTCAAAATTGGAATAGTTAAAGTCCTTTGTATGTGTAGTTTAGGCTTGAAGACTATCAAGGTTTTTGGTTTCTTTAGTGATTAGTTTTGAGTTTTACATGTAACCTAAATAGAATTAAACTGTCTTTTGGTTATCAAATCAAAGAAAGAGGAAAGTGAAGAAAGCTAACCAAGATTCTCCTCCTCTAACATCAACATTGTTTTAGTCTCTCCCAATTGTTTCTTCTTCTTCAACTCACATTGTGTATTTGATTAAGAGATGAAATTTGTCACAGAGCAACGAACTAGAAGGCAAAGCTTTTTCTTTGAACCATGAGCTTGACAATGAGATCCCCTGGAAGATCTATTTCAATGTTATAATCTGCCACAAGTTCAAGTATAGCTCTCAATCTTCCAGCATCTTTGTTTTTAGCCTAAAAGGAACCCAAACATAGATCAATTATCTCTAAATTGGTCAGTATATAAGAACAAAAGAGTTAAACCTGGAGGATTCAATGGATCTATTTTTCTAAAGCAGACCGTCTTAATTTGATAATCTCTTCCCTTAAGAGCTCTGAAGGTGAGAATGAGAACTCTTTATTAAGCTTAAACAAGCATATAATCCGAACTGCAGGAATATATAGACTTTTCTTGATGAGCTCTTTAACGAACTATATTCAGATTATGAAACCAAAAAAACTAGTTTTTTATTTGAGAACTTCTCATGGTACGACAAAATTACCTCGAATCTTCATATTGAGATTTAGAGAGTTAGAGTCTTGGAGCTTATTCTTATTGAGCAATTGATGAAGCAAGAAAAGCAGTTTATTCTTCATTGATTAGTGTTTTCAATCCATATGCCACAATGAATAGAAGAAAGGCTAATGCCTGGAGCATCACTAGTTATTTTCTCTATCTATAGAGTTGCTACTTTTGTAGCCTTTAGTTGCATTTAAGACTTAAGGGATTGTTGAATTTTGGAGTTCTTCGAAAGGAACCAAGATCTCTACAAACGGGTCTTGTAAAACTGATCCTTCACTAATATCTTCCTCCACAAGTTGCAGAATATATTTTGTTGGATTAGGTAAAGCTTTAAGAATACTAGAGACTTCATGGCTAGTAAGAGAAGCCAAATATCACGATGCGTAGGAGCAACTTCAATTTCTTCTACATTTTGTTCACTGGTGTCAGTGATAGGTTGGTACTGCTTCTCACACTTAACAAGCATAGTCATCATTTGACTAAGTTGTTTCTTTAACTCAAATTATCTTTGAATTTCTCCAGTTCTTTGGATTTCAAGTCAAGTAGTTCACGAGAAATCGTCATTAGATTGTTTAATGCTTTGACTTTTTTTCTTTCAACACAAGGTCAAAATTGATGCATTTGTTTGATTCTCGAACACTTG
Organism: Iberis amara; assembly: GCA_900406375.1. Taxonomy (NCBI): domain Eukaryota; kingdom Viridiplantae; phylum Streptophyta; class Magnoliopsida; order Brassicales; family Brassicaceae; genus Iberis; species Iberis amara. Next base: position 5,631 of record OVAV01000587.1, on the reverse strand, counting down.
CCAACTCCATCTCTGTAGAAACTAGCTCCACTGACTTTATCTCAGACAATCTCCCTTGAGATTCTAGTTGTTTATCCACAGCCGCAAGCTACTTGCTAGATTCTTCAATTTAGAAAGAATCAACACCAAATCGTTCTTCCTTCGATATGTCTCCTCTTCCATTTCACTATTCAGTTTAACTAGTTTCTTTTCTTCTGAATATGTCTGATTCTTGAGCATATCTAGCTCATTTTCTTTATCTTCAACCTCCTGCCTAAGCCTGTCAGATTTTGCAGTCAAATAACTTACTTCAGTCTTTGTTATTGTAATCTCTTTAGCCCTTTCTTCCAATTCAGAGTAGCTTCTGCAAATAGTCTCCAAACTCTCCTTATGTCTCTTCTCTTTAGAAAGCTAATTTTGCTTGACACCAAGTCCACTTGTTTCTTGCTCAATCAACTTTTGCAATATCCCCAATTCTTTGGACTTTGAGTCAATCCTTTGACCAGAAAGCTTGATTGATTCTCTCACACGTTCCAACTCCTCCTCTTTAGAAACTACCTCCAATGATTTAATCTCAAGCAGTCTTCGTTGAGAATCTAGTTGCTCAGAATTTTCTTTTTCGAAATCTTTTTTAACCCTTTTATTAAAATCTGATCTCAAACTTTGCAGCTCCTTCTCCTTTAACTCTAGCTCTCTTGACCTCTTTTTAGTATTAACTTCAACCATATCATTATGTTTCTCTATATCCTTCAATTGCTGGAGTTTCTCCATTGATTTGCGACATTTTTCTTTTCCAACGCAGTAACTTCTTCATAACCAGTTTTATCCATTGCAGAGAGCAAAAACAATTTAACAACACCTCAAAGAAGAAAACTTCCTGGAAATTTCAACGTTGCAGGAAACGAAGATCTAAGCACAAATAAATCTCCACATTGCAAAATGAAAATTTAGGAAGATCAAACTGAAGTACGACTAAAAGGTTGATTATCATGCAAAGAAAATAAGTTAAGGGATAGTTTGGCCGAGAAAAGGCGCAAACTGGTCGAAGATAAGTTAGGATGTCTGGATGTGAACTAAACCATGCACAAGTTTACCTGATGTTGCGCATAGTTGGATTATCTTACGGTTGAAGTAGCTGATTCTAGGGAAAAATAAGAATGTGTTCGAGCATTCAGTCAGTCTGATTTGAACAGGTTACTAGCGAGCAGTCAGTCAGTCTGATTGGAACAGGTTGCCAGCGAGCAGTCAGTTAGTCAGTCTGATTGGAACAGGTTGCCAGTGAGCAGTCAATCTGGTTGGAGCAGTGTGCATGTTCATAAACGCGCAAGCAGGATGTGGCATGCTCTGACTGGACTGGTTCTAAGCAGGACAAGCTATATTTCTTCACCTTTTGGTTACTTCTTATCTTCATCACGAAAATTTCAGTTGAGAAAGAGAAAGCTCCTATAGAAGACGAAAGTTCCAGTTTGTGGAAAAATCAGTCCGTGAGAAGTGAGAACTAGTCTGTTGAGCTTGAGCGATATGTGTACTGAAGTAATTAGTCAAGTTTGGGACTATTTCTAAGGTGAGTGCGATTTATCCGAACTTTAGACTTTCTGTGTGATAGTCTAGTGGCCTTGAGTGCCTATTTTTGTGTTGTGATGACCTTCGTGGTTATCGTACATGATCCGGATAGCCTTTGTGGTCGGATACATGTTGTGTGATGGTTGTGGTGTCGTTCTGTGACCTTTGTGGTCAGTATACATGGTCCGGATAGCCTTTGTGGTTGGATGCATGTTATGTGATGGTTATGATGCCGTTCTGAGGCCATGTGTGCAGTATATACATGATTTGAAGGTCTTTGTGATCGGATACATGTTCTTGGTTGGTCGTAGTACTGTAAACTGGCCATGTGTGTTGTATTCGTACTTTATTGGCTATGTGCCGATAGTTTAGGCTTAAGTGTCGTATTGTGGACTAAACTAGTGATTGATCTAGGTAATCCGGATGGTCAGGGCAGTTGAGTCAGTCTTTGGGCTAGACTGATGATCGATCTGGGTGAATCCAGATGATCAGGATAGTCTAATCAGTCCGTTTTATTGTTATGTGTTGATGTTCTTAGGGAACCATATCTGATTATGTGTTTAAGTGGGGCGGATTAAACAGTTCTCACTAAGCAAAATTGTATTGCTTATGCGTCCTTTGTGGTCGTAGGTAATGCTAGGAATGAGCAGCACGCGAAATAAAGGGATGATAGATATTATGTATAGTTTTGGGTAGATAAAACTTAGTAGTTCAATGCAATGTATTAGCTTTTGTAGCAATTCGCATGTGTATTGAAACTAGTTGAATCTATCTATAAGAATGCATGTTTAAAATTAAGAACTCTGAAAGAAATTAAAAATGCATGAAAAATGACTAAGTATAGAGTTAAACCTCTAAAGCATGTTGTCGGTTGGATTTCTGAACAGTAGATTGTTTGGATTTCCAAACAGTAAGTCGTTTGGCCGATAATACCAACACAGTTGGGGTGTTGCAAAAATCCCAGCGACAAAGCTTTGGAAAATGGAAACATACATCAAGATCTATTATAGATTATATTCACTCGGACCTTTGGGGTGCTCTTTCTAACCCAGCAAGTCTTAGTGGATGTAAATATTTTGTCACCTTCATTGATGACTACTCAAGAAAAGTATGGATCTACTTTTTAAAAACCAAAGATGAAACCTTCAGTAAATTTAGAGAATGGAAAAGGAGAGTGGAAAACCAGACTGGAAAGCAGATAAAGTACCTAAGGACAGACAATGGATTAGAGTTTTGCAATCAACAATTTGATGAATCATGTAAAGCTAATGGGATTTTTAGGCATAGAACATGTACGTATACGCCGCAACATAATGGTGTACCAGAAAAGATGAATAGAACCATTCTGGAAAAAGTTAGGTGCAAGCATGCGGAAACTGGTCTAAAAAAGGAATTTTGGGTTGAAGCAGCATCATCGGCAGTTTATTTGATTAACAGATCTCCTAACTCAACCGTGGAGTTTAAACTACCAGAAGAAATATGGACAGGCACTAAACCCAGCTTATTAAACCTTAGGAGATTTGGGTGCATGGCATATGTTCACACAGTACAGGGTAAGACTGATACTAAGGCTCAAAAGGGAATATTAATTCGTAGGATATCCTCAAGGAGTTAAAGGATATATAGAGTATATATATCAGATGAATAGAAATGTGTGATTACTAGAGATGTAGTTTTCAATGAAGAAATGGTATATCGTGATACCCTAACAGAAAAAGATAAAGGAGCTCAAAGCATCTCTAAAGAAAAGGGAAAAAGAGTCACGTTAAACTTAGTTGATCCAGAGATTGCTCATGTAAAAGTAGAAGTCAATATCACCAAACCCCTGCCAGAAATTGTAGAATTTGAAAGGCAAAATGGTTCAGTTTATTCTATCTCAGTTGCTTACCCATGGAAACTCCCTCACTGTTCTTTTTGCAAAACCTTTGGTTATTCTCACAAACTATGCCCAGTTTTTAAACCTGTCTGGATTCCAAAAATCTCTACTTCTTACCCTTCCCTTCCAAACCTCAACACCATACAAAACCCTCTTGATTCTAACCCTGCCAACTACACTGACACTAACCTTTCTCAAAACCTCTCTGACATCAATCCCTCTCAAACCACTATCCATCAAAATCTCTTACCAACAAACACTAATCCCCTTTTTTTACCNCCCCCCTCTTTACCTCATTCAGACTCTATATCTTCTGATCACATGGCTATTGATCCTCTTTTTGAACCCCCTAATCTTCCTAAATCAGATTCTCTCCCTCTACCTCAATGAATATAAATTCATTTTTTGGAACACTCGAGGTTTAAATAACTCTAGTAAGCATCGACCTTTTGCTAGTTGGCTTCTAGTTAATAAGCCAAATTTTGGAGCTTTATTATACACGCATATTAAAGAACATGTTTTGAACCAGTTAATGAACACTATCTGCCCCGATTGGAAATTCATCTCAAATCACATATCTGATGAAGATGGACGAATAATCTTTATTTGGAAGGATCCGATATTTGTCACGCCAATTGCCCAATCTCAGCAATCTTTCACCTGCAAAATTAGTATTCAAGGACATCATGACTTCTTCTATACTGTTGTATATGCCTCAAATTTGTACGAGGAAAGAATGCCACTTTGGGACAACCTATTGGGGCTCCACAGAGACTACAACTTGCACTTGCACCCGTGGGTCATTGGTGGTGATTTTAATCAAATCTCTCACCCTTCCGAACATTCATCAACTGAAGTAGACCATCTCACTCCAGATATGAGTTTACTTAAAGATATTATGTCTCAATTGGAAGTTTTTGATCTCAGATTCCAAGGCCCAACTTTTACTTGGTACAATAAAAGAGAAGTCGACCCTATTGGAAAACCCTTTAAACTATTTAACTTCATCACTTCTCATCCCCATTTTCTACCTCACCTACAATCTGTCTGGACTGCTACTTCGCCGGGAAGCACTCTGAATTTGATATCTCTCCATGTCAGATTCAAAGAAGTGAAGAGAGTATTAAAAGTGTTAAACAAAAATAATTTCTCACAAATACAAGAGAGAGTTGCTTATACTAACAGTTTGCTTAAACATGTGCGGGTACTTCTCTTGCAATCCCCATATGAATCTCTAGCTCAAAAAGAAAAACATCTACACTCACAATGGATGTTTCTACGCAATATAGAGGATGAATACTATAGACAGAGATCACGGATCAATTGGCTAGAGTCAGGGGACCAAAACACTTCATATTTTCATAATATTACCAAGATCAGAAACTTCATCAATGCTATTAGATCTCTGGCTCTCCCGGATGGCTCAATCATCTCTGACCCTCCAAGTTTAAGTCAGCTTGTTGTTTCGCACTTTAAGTCAGTACTTGCTTCAATGTGACTGTCTTCTTATTCATGTCCCTTCAATTGGTTTTTGGAACTTTGTCACTATCGCTGTCCTCCAGATTACATCACTTCTTGTTGTCGTATTCCAGATGCCACTGAGATTCAAAAAGCCATCTTTCACATAAACAAAAATAAAGCATCGGGGCCTGATGGGCTTACCTCTGCTTTTTACACTGCTGGATGGGAAGTAATAGGCTCAGATGTTACAGATAGCATTATACATTTTTTTTAGAACCTCCTTCATGCCAACAGCTGTAAATTCCACTATCCTTGCTTTGATTCCTAAGAAACCTGGAGCATCTCAAATCTCTGACTACCGTCCAATTTTCTGTTGCAACACAATATACAAAGTCATCTCGCATCTACTGGTTGCAAGACTAAAGCCAATCATGCCTGACCTCATCCTAAACAACCAAACTGCATTTGTTAAAGGTCGATTATTGCTTGAAAACTCTTTATTGGCAAGTGAAATAGTCCAAGGTTATCAAAAAAAACAAAGGTCCTAAAAGGGTTACTCTAAAGATTGACATAGCTAAGGCTTTTGATTCTCTAAGATGGGATTTTCTTCTCTCTGCACTAAGGGCAATCAATGTGCCAAATCAATTCATCATTTGGCTAGAAGCATGCATAACCACACCATCATTCTCTGTGGGATTCAATGGTTGTCTGCATGGTTTTTTCAAAGGAAAGAGGGGACTCCGACAAGGAGA
>OVAV01000586.1:0-17233 GCA_900406375.1 Iberis amara | reverse complement strand
GTATTGATGTTATTATGTTTTACATCCAACATTCCCTATTTGGGATACAAAACAGCTCACAAGGAAATTACGTGTCAAGCTTAAGAAACCATACAATGACTCATACACATGATAAACGTGTCAAATCAAGAGGATAATTATCAAGTATGTATTTAACAAGTTTTTGGTTATTTTGACTTTTTGTATTGTTATTGTAGTTTTGTCAAAAAAAAAAAAAAAACTAGAAACTTGATATAAAATTTAGCATCTAGACAAAAATAACCTTGCGTCTATTGATTTTGAAACCTCCTGAAGAAAAGTAACTGAAAGTTGAAGCTTAGGTGGATAAATTACCATTTTAAGATAAAGTTTTGAAGAAGCATTATTGATAAATTTACCATTTTCCCTATAATTATTATTACCAATTTTTCCATAAAGTTTATTTCTTAACAATTTTTCCCTAAAACATAAAATTTCGTGATAATGATAAAATTCTTGAACAAGCTAAAAGAAAAAAACAATACTTTAAGACATGGAAAATTCAGATCTAAATAATCTTCTAAAAAATGGAAAAAGAAGAAGAACAGAAACCATGAATTAAAGGGAAAAAAAGAGAGGAAGAAACTATGAATTGTGTATTTGTACAAACTATATTACTAACTAAAATTACAACGATAAAAAAAATCTATGATCCAAAATTCAAACAGTTGTTACTTTAAGGTGATGAGCCCCACTTGGTTGAATCTGCAAACTCCGGAGTTGACAACCACCACCAGATCTCCTCTTCCACAGATTCTGAACCGCTTCAGCGCCATCACAGTCGTGTCTTTTTTTAACAACCGGCAAAGGCGGATCTAACTCGGCAACGTCGATTACAACAACTTTTTTAGTATCAAACTCTTCCTTTCTGATTCTTCCTCGGCTATTCCTAGTGGTAGTGGTTGCAATGGGAGCAGAGAAAGTTAGATTCTTTCCAGAGAAGAGACGTTTGAGCTTGAAGTAACGGTTGTGAACGGCAGGTGTGATGGAGGAGGAGGTGCTTGGAAAGCCTATAATCTTGTTGCTGCGTTTGACTTGACCAATGCAGCTGATTTTGGGAGACAATGGATCGGCTTTTTGGTCTTCTTGATGTGAGTTAGAGGGGAGGATCACGTTCTTGATTGAAGGTCTTGAACATAACATTGGTAAGAAAGTTGGTCTATGGAATTGAACACTGTTTTGTCTTGTCTCCATTATCTTGATATCAGTTGATCTTCTTCTTGATTACTCTTTAAAGATGACCTTACACAAATGGACTTAGTTTCTTATGTAAGAGAGAGAGAGGACTATTGTGTTTGGGGTAGTTGGAGAGTTACAAAGCTTGAATGGTTAAAATAAGGAGTTAGATAGACTTTGGTCAAAGTGGCTTTATTAGTAGAGTAGACATTCAATTTTTTGGCTTTCATATGTCTTTTCCAGCAAATTGGCTTCTTCCTAACATTTCTGAATTATATCTGCTATATATATATATATATATATATATATAATTCATTAATATAAATATGCTGATTATAATTGAGATTTGGTTTGTAGGTAGGAAATTAAATAATTGAAAATACTGTTTTTTTTTTTAAGTTGTTGGAAACTATTCATATACAAGACATATTATTAGCAACACACTAAAATTATATTCTTAGTTGATATACATTATTTTTAATGAATTGTATCTAGCATTAACAAAATTCCTTATGAAGGAGTTCGTAAAAAAAATCAATTAAATTAAGCTTTTTTTCCAAAATTACAGTCAAAAGTTTTTTTCTTTCAATATACAGTTAAAAATTCCAAAAAATACAATAAAACTAATATTGACGTTGGAACCATAAAATTAAACCCTAAATCAAAAACTAAACCCTTAAATCCAATAATTAAATGTTTAAACCCTTAAAAAACTAAATTCTAAGATTCTTAATATTTTAGAAAATTAGCTTTTGATGGTATTTTTGTAAAAAAAATTATTGATGGTAATGTTTTTATAAAAAAAAAAAACTTATTTTTGTGGTTTTTCAAAGAACAAAAACTCAAAAATTTGTGATACGTGAATCTAACAAACACATCCTAAAATAATAATTAGTTACATTTCTTTCTTACAAATACATGAACATACTAAATTAACTTGAAAAATGCAGTGAAAGGAATACACATCTAATTTTATCCTATAACTGTGTGTTTTATGCTATTTATGTTTTATCTCTTGTTCTTTTTTTTTATGCTTTATCTCTTGTTCAATAACCTATTCTTTAATAAATATTATATTTTCACCCATTCTTCATTTTATTTTACTTTCATTATATTGACAACTTAAGTATATTAAGGAAAAGTAAAAAAGAACAAAAGTATATCAAGGAAAAGTAAAAAAGAACAAAAGTATATAAAAGTACCAGGTGTAAACTAAGCATCAGCTCCAAATTTTGCACGAGGAAATGGGACAACACTTAAACTGACAGCTATTTTCACAATACATCCAGTATTCTTCATTATCATTACTTTACTCAATAAAGTGTTTTTTATTAAATGAGATTTAGATTATAGATCTGACCATCGATTTTTTATATTTTAAATGTGATGTTATCATTTAGATTGTATTGAATTTTGAAGAGAAAAAAATTAACAAAAACAAATCAGTACTTCAAGATCAAGATCAATTTCTTACGAAATAAAAAATAAAAATGAAGAAGAAAAAGATTAATAACCTAGTATGTATCTAAATTAAAATCTTACTCATTTGAATAGGATAACATCATGTAACATTAATATGTTATGGTCTCAAAACATTGAATAATTATGAGAACATAAACATGAGCATTAACATGATTTAGGAAGACTAATTGTAATTGAGTCGCACCTACCCCTCGCGTGAATAAAACCCATCATTTTAAAGCCTACACTTGTATTGAGCCCGTAAAAGACATTAAAATTGCATTATCGATAAATTAGTAAGAAGAATGCCTAACAAATAATGGTTCCAAAATTTGTAGTTCTATCTTATCCCAAGAAAGGTCCAAATTTGATGGTAAATATTTATTAAATGCTAATAAACTAGTAGATCTCTACTGTCTCTGTCCCCTTCTTCCTCTACACTATACTCTACTTTTCATTTTTTTAAACCGCTCTTGCATTATTTGGATCTTTGAGGGATTATTGTTTATTCTCGCCACTAATTGATGTCATTTATGTACTTCAAGTTTAGTGATATATTTTTTTGGGGTTATATATATATATATATATATAAATCTCTTTGTGTTAAAAAAATACGTTTAATTTGTCTCAAAAATACTACAAAAATTAGATATGTTTCAAAAATATTACACTCCCAAATTGTTTTAAAATACCCAAAAATGCCATAAAATCTTAAAAACTTTTTAGAATTCCAAATTTAAACCATAAACACCAAAATTAAACCTCACTCTTAAAAACTAAATCATAAACTCTATTTAGTGAACCCAAACCCATAAAACTCGATTTTATGTTTGTAGTATTTTTGAAAGAAAAACACTTCAATGATATTTTTAGAATAAGTGTGAGTGTCTGGTATTTTTAGAATATGAACTTCTTTTGTGTTGAAAGAAAATTGAGTAATAAGAGAAAGATCTACAACTTGCTAACCAATACTGAAGTTTTCTCTCAGGCACGAGTCTCCATGTTTTGCTGCTTTTAGAAAGTCTTATCATTTCTACTTTCCACAACCACTTTTCTTTAGCTTAAAAAGGATTTTTTGAATCTTGAGACCTCTTCCGGCGTCTCCCAGCTGGTTTTGCCGGGCTTCTCCGGCGTTCTCACCTCACTTTCTGCTTTGACACTCGTCTTTCACGATCCACTAGCCATTTGAAACGATCAGATTTGGTTACAGGTAAGACTCCTTTTCTTTACAAGTCTCTAACTCCCCTTATATCTCTACCTCTGAATCTTACATATACCTTAAACACATTTGGGTACATTTACTATGGCTACATCAACGACCTTTATGGCTATTTCTAAGTGTTTGGGCTCTTTAATGAACTTACTACAGTCCTCTAGTCTCATGTTTGTATTTACTCTGCTTGCATTTACTCTGTTCTAGAGATTTGAGTCCTTCCCCTGAACTCCTTACTGCCTAGTGCAGTCTTCTTCACATCACTTATTATTTTATCAGTACCATTCATTATATAACTACCTCAATCTATTTTGCAGAAATCTTTTTCTTTATAAGGTACTATGTCTCTAAGATACTCAGATCTAAACACCAAAAGAGGCTAGAAGGCCCATCCTCGTCAAACCGATGTAGATCTCCCATGTGGATTCCCCCTTGTGATAACTCAAAGCTCATTGAAGAAAATAAACTCACCTTCCTTGGTAGTGTCTCGAACCCGAGGGTACAACATCCTAGAAACCTTGTGGAGTATATGATAAAACTCTGGAGCTTAGACACAAGAGTTATTGGACATGACCTAGGACCCAAGAAATTCCAACTCAAATTTGAAACAGAGGAGGCCCTACAATCTGTTTTGAAGAAAGCTCCCTTTCACTTTAAACGCTAGATGTTTATGCTCCAACGTTGGGAACCTATCATCTCAGAGGATTTCCCCTCTCAAATATCATTTTGGATCAAAATTCATGGAATCCCACTCCATTATTGGTCAGTTCAAACAATTGAAACCATAAGGAGGGATCTTGGACAACTAGAAGACAAATATATTGATCAAGGCAGAGTTAGAGTCCATATTAATGGTCTTAAACCTCTCCTCATGTCAATACCAATTTAAGTACCCACATGCGAATCATCTCTGTAGAATTGGAATATGAAAGACTAGAGAAACATTGCTTCAACTGTCTTCTCTTATCGCATGATGAAGGAGACTGTCCCTCTATTAAAAAAGTTGCTTCTGATTCCCGTCCGCTAGTGATCTCTCAACAGTGTACCCTCCATCGTTTAGATGAAGATAAATGCAAATTGGCATTAAGAAGAGCTGCCAGACCTGAAACTTACCAAAACCTGCTAAAGGTTCAAACTCCTACGTTTAGGAGGTCAGAGAGAGACTCTCACTCACGCTCTCTCATGTATCATCGTCGACGTAGGGCGGATCTTAATGTCTCTCGCTCAAGATATCGTCCAAGAACTTCCTCTAATTACTCATACAGAAGCTTCTCCCACTCTAGAGATTCCAACATTCACGCCAGTCATGACCCTTACCGGAAGTTACCATCCGGGGTTTCAAATATACATTCCGAGTCTCCAAGATAAACTCGAGAAGACTGTGAAGAATCACTACCACAAAACCAAGTAGAAATTAATGCACAAACCCTGGCCGTTAATGAAATGTAGGAAGTCACGAAAAAGAAACCACATGGGAAAGATATATTGACATAACCTTCCCTGGAATCACAAGGATCAAGACATCCTGCCTTAGAAAGGATCTCAGCACCTTTGATAATTCATTCTCAACCCTCTTTACGAATGTCCAGTTTTCTATCGGACCGACTCCAAGACATAGAGGTGAGATATGAAGATTCCATGGTTATGGAAAATCAAGAGCAGTTAAGATTACCATGCATACTAGACTACCAAACAACGATATCTATAAATACGGTCAAGGAGGCTCCTCTCTAGCACCTGCTGTAAATCAATCAATACCACACGATGTGGTTCCTCCTTCTAGCATTATTATAGATAGATTGAGTCATAGAATTGAAGACGTGACCATCACAGTCACTCAAAACAACCCCCCTCTTATGCATCCACCAGGAAGAGATAATGTAAAGTTACATCAAAACTGGTTCCTAAGAAGAAAGCCCCCAGGAAAGCTCTACAAGGAGCAAATTCCAGAAAAAGGAATCTCACAACTATGCGTGCATCTCCAAACAAAAGAGGAACATATCCCATTTTCTATGAACCCTCTAACCCTGCTCAAGGATCTCATAATGCTCATACTAAAATAATACCAGCCATCTGTAAAAAGAAGGTGGATTTTCAAGATCCACCTTCTCATTTTCCTTATTCCTTGCCTCTTGGAACTTTCAAGGTATTGGGAACTCTTTGACAGTTCGACGGCTCCGGGATTTCCGTTTAAGTTTTTTCCCGGATATTATGTTCCTAATGGAGACGAAGAATCAGGACGACTTCGTCTATAACAAAATGAATCGGATGAATTATGGTAAAAGCATTACTGTACCGTCTTTAGGAGTCAACAGTGGTCTTGCACTATTTTGGAAAGAGGACATCGAGCTTGAAATTCTATGCTCAACAACTAATTTCATTAATACCCGAGTAAAGCACAAGGCCAAGTGGTTCTTCCGCACTCTTGTATATGGTGCTCCGATTGTTTCTAATAGAAGGAAAGTATGGACTGGTATCTCTAACCTTGGAAAAATAGATCAAAACCCTGAATTATGTCGGGTGATTTTAACGAAATCACAGACAATCAAGAAAAAGGGGTGGTTCTATTCGCCGAAAGAACTCCTTCATTGACTTTAGAAGCTTCTTATCTGTTAATGGACTCTTGGACATCAAATTCACAAGAAATTTACTCTCTTGGAGAGGATCTAGATATGATCATCATGTGAGAGCCAGACTTGATCTAACAGTTGGTAATCACGCTTGGTTTGAGACATTTCCCTCTAGTATGGCAGAACACCTCAGGTTTGAGGGATCGGATCACCGACCACTGATCATATGTGTGGATGAATCGAGTACTAAAAGGCAGGGAGTCTTTAGATTCGACAACAGTTGAACCAGAATAGAAAAATTGTAGAGATCATCTCACAATCATGGAGATATCGGCCAGAAGCTTCAGTTCTTGCTAAACTGAATATATGCAGGCATAAAATCATTAAATGGAATCTGAAGAAAACTCGTAACTCAAAAGAACTTATTAAAACAACTCAAAGACAGCTGGAACATGCCCTCTCCACGGATCCACCAAATACTAGATCAAATCACAAAGTATTCTGCTATTCTAGAAAAGGCTTATGGAGAAGAAGAAAACTATTGGAAACAGAAAAGCCGACTAAACTGGTTACAAAGTAGAGATAAGAATACAAGTTATTTCCATGCAATCACTAGATCGCGAAGAACACAAAATCGACTAACTATTCTGGAAAATACAGAAGGAGTCCTCTGCTATGAAGAATCAGAGATACTGTGTATTGTAACATATTATTTTAAATCTATATTTACCTCTTCAAACTCTGAAGATTTCTCTGTTGTTCAAGAAGCTTTTGACCCCATTATCACTCCAGCTATGAACCAAACTCTAATCTCAATCCCGGATGGATGGGAAATCAAAACCGCTCTTTTTGATATGCACCCAAGTAAAGCGCCGGGACCGGATGGCTTTACTGTTGGTTTTTTCCAATCCTTTTGGACTATTATTGGACAAGATGTTGTTGCTGAAATTCAAAAAATTTTCATTTCAGGAAAATTTCCAAAAAGACACAATGAAACACATGTTAGGCTCATTCCCAAAATATTTAGAGCTAGGAAGGTCTCTGATTATAGACCTATATCACTTTGTAACGTGTTCCATAAGATTGCTGCAAAAATCTTAGCGAAAAGACTACACGGATACTACCAAGTATTATCTCAGAAAACCAGTCGGCTTTTGTCCCCGGTAGAACTATCTCTGACAACATACTCATCACCCATGATATTCTACACTTTCTTATATGCTCAAAGGTCTCCAAACGAGGAGCCATGGCTATTAAAACTGACATGAGCAAAGCATACGACATGATCGAATGGAACTTTTTGAAGGCAGTTCTTTCTAGACTTGGTTTCCATAGCATATGGATTAATTGGATTCTGGAATGTGTAACGACTGTATCCTATTCCTTCCTTATTAATGGCTCTCCTCTAGGCCACATGGCCCCATCCCGTGGACTTAGACAAGGCGATCCATTATCCCCTGGTCTCTTTATTCTATGCTCAGAGGTCTTTTCGGGACTTTTCCGTAAAGCTCAAGCTTCTAAGACACTTCCTGATATTCATGTTCTTATAAGGGACCGAGGGTTAATCATCTCTTGTTGTTGATGATACCATGTTCTTCTGTTCGGCAAACTCTAAGTGTAGCAAAGCTCTATCATCCATACTAAGGCGATACTCCCAAGCCTCTAGACAAATGATCAATCTATCCAAATCCACTATTACCTGCTCAAATAAAGTACCGATTTGTACCAAAATGGTAATGAAGAGAATTCTTGGAATCACAAAAGCAGGAGGATCGGGTAAATAGCTAGGTGTCCCCAAAAACTTTAGGCTTCGGAAATCTGACATTTTTGGTGAGGTGGTGGACAAAATCCGCCAACGTGCCCACAATTGGACGTCGCGTTTCTTATCTCACGCAGGAAAACAAATAATGCTCAAGTCCGTCCTCACGGCAATGCCGACTTTCACTATGTCATGCTTTAAACTACCTATCTTGATGTGTAAAAAGATTCAATCGATACTTATGCGATTTTGGTGGGACGCCAATCCCGATAAAAGACAAATGTGCTGGATATCGTGGCAACAGTTAACAATTCCTAAGAATGCTGGTGGTCTCGGATTCAGAGAGATAGAGAAATTTAACGACTCACTCCTAGCCAAAATAAGCTGGAGAATTATGTCCAACCCTAATTGGCTCGCGTATTACTGTCAAAGTACAGTTGGAATACTCCATTTATGGAGGCTGTTGAAGGATCTAAACCTTCCCATGGATGGAAAGGCATCACGGCTGGCCGTAATGTTTTGAAGAAAGGTCTAATGTGACTCATAGGAGATGGTTCCCAAATAAAGATTTGGTCAAATCCATGGCTTTCATTACATAAGGCACTAATCCCTATCAGACCACCACTTAAAGGAACTGAAGATTTATGTGTCAACTACCTCCTCTGCCCAACTACTCTAGAATGGAACTGGCAAGTAATCAGAGAGATTATCCCACATTACGAAGATCACATCAGACTTCTACCAGCAGGCACACACCGTTGTTGCGATAAACTGGTTTGATTACCAGTTAAATCTGGTTGTTATTCTATAAGGACTGGTTATGGGATTCTGTCTACAAAGTAAATTTCCCAACACCAACTCTCACTTAACTACAATCCAGCTCGAAGATCAAGACTTTCCTCTGGAAAGCCTCGGTAAATGGCCTCCATGTAGGAGCGGCACTAGCTCGACGTGGTTTCATTGACGCCGAGCACTGCAAAATCTGCGGCGTTGTGATTGAGCATGTGCTCCTTCACTGCCCAAGTGCGAGTCAAGTCTGGTCCCTGTCTCCCTTCACTAATTTTCTCATCTATCCCGATATCTCCTTTTCTTAGTTTCTAAAAATAGTTAAATCTGTTAAGATCCTCCCACCTACAGGAATAACAGAGGTTGCGCTCTTCTCCTGGATTTTTTAGAACTTATGGCTAAACAGAAACTAGGTGATCTTTAGCAGTCAATCCTCGCAACACTCAAGAAGAATCCCTACAGCTCCTGATGTTATTTCAAAGGCAATTCGAGAGGCAAAAGAATGGGATACGACCTAGTCTCTTCTTCTGGTAGCTAAAGTTGTATCTCTAACACAGAAATACCTCACCTACCCTCTAGACTGCTCTGCTTGGTTGATGCAGCCTGGAACCCTGACACTAAGCTTAGTAGTTATGGATGGGTTTTCATGGAAAATCGAACTGATATCCCAGAATCATACTCGGCTCCAGGTTCTATAGCTGCCACATCACTTATAGCGGAATCATGAGCATCAAAAGCCGTTATGGTCAATGCTCTATCGATAGGGAGAAGAAAGATTATCTTCCTATCAAATTGCCTCTCGATTATCTCCTTAATCAATGATGGCTCTCTATCCATTGAGATTTATGGTTTATTAGCAGATATTATAAGCATGATTCTAGAGTTTGAATTAGTCTCATTCTCGTTTATTTCCTGCAAATTTAATGTAGCTGCAGATAAATGTGCTAAAGAGGCCCTCCACAGTCTCTCTACCTTATCTGCATAAAATCTTTCTATTTCTTAATGAAATCTTGGTTGGACAAAAAAAAACTTTTGTGTTATTTCATGGAATTCCTCTTTCATTTGACCAGTGCTAAGGTAATTCGAGTTTTTAACCGGTTTGTGGCAATCTCTGGTCTAAAAATCAAGTTGGTAAAGTCTTCCATTTATCTTGAAGGTGTGTCTCCGCATGTATATACAAATATTGAAAGCATATTCAATTTTTCTATGAAATTTATTTTGTGTTTAACTAATTCTGTACAAATTCTCTTTTTTGAAGAATATTTCCGGGTTACCCCAAAATTTTGTATGCGTAGACTTTGGATCATATTTTAATATTGGTTGTGGTTCTTACTCCCATCTATCGCATTTCATTGTTGCTACAATCTCGGTTTTCCAACTATGTTTTTGGTTTGTAATAGCTCTACCCCTTTGGTCGTTTACCCTCTATATTGTGTACGATATTGTTGAGCTTCACTCATTCTATGTCTCTATTTTGGATCTAACCAAAAACCATCTTAATTCAAATGTTACTGTGGATACGTTCAAAAGGTTAGTCAACTTCACCCGAGAGAGGAACTTGTTAATTACCATGGTTCCTTCTTACCGAAATAAGTCTTAGATATGTTTTCTTTGGAAAGTATTATCTCATTCACAATAGAAGGATGTCATAATCGTTATCGATTGTGTTCTATGTGATTAGTAATCTGATGATTTCATACGTTATTTTCTTGAATAATAGTAAAGTAATTTGTTTTCTCTTTTTGGATTTTGTCTCTAGAGAAAAATGTGTATTTCTACCGGTTTACATAATTGTAAAGTAATCTAAACTAGAAAACATGTATTCCTCTTTAAAATTATAATTCAAACGACCAAGAAAAAAAATAATATAATTACTTGTGGTCAATGGGTAGCCTCATAACTGATATTGGTGGCAGAAATCACTGATAAACTCATAATTCTACAAGCCGGTTTCATGGAATTAAGTGAGTGAAATCTCTGCGGACAAATTAGACGTTTGTGTGGATTAAATATTATTGACGACCATTTCTACATAAAAATTCATCAAAAAATCAGAAGCTCATAATATAATAAGTAATCATAATGGAACTTGTCTAGTCCTCTTCGAACACCACATAAGTAAAACCGTAGTATGAATCCATTTTAAAATTACTACATATGTAGAACATCAAAATCATGATTATCAAGTTAGAAAAGAAGAAACAGAATTATGATAATTTGTTTCTTACGTCAAGTCTAAAATGTTAAATCTAGCATCTCATCAGAGTGTGTGGTACAATAATATAAATATTAACAGAAAATAAAGAAGGACCGAAGCATATTATTATAGGAGGTACGATATATATCGTTATAAGCAAATTTTAATAATACTTATTGGGATCTCTGTTACCCCGTAAAAGGACTCTGGACTAAATTACAAATTAGATACAAAATAAATTACCATTAAACTGACTTACTTCATTAAGAAAACAACTAATCAATCACACACCGAAATGTAACAATGATCTTAGAAGGAGAATATTGTTTTACTACCCATATACATAAAAGAAATAATGTATGGTTTTGGTTTTGCACTTTCCTCATCTTAATTGATTAAATGTTTAGTTTATCATCTATGTTTGGTAAAGAGAGACCCACATGAGAAACACAGTGAATCAAATGACAGATCTGTAAAGTAGGATAAAAACAAAAAGTAGGAAAGTGAAGATCGGTTAATGACACAAAGAAGATTAGATAATGAAGAAATATAAGGAGATGTACACAACTCACCCGACCGAACTGCATGTGCTTCGCACGTTAAAAGTACTTCACTAACTATTTCCACTTTCACATACTTCTTTTTCATGGAAAATATTTGCCAAATAAACCAGTTAATCTAATACATGATCACATATATATTCCAAGTTTTGATTTCGATCATAAACATCCACAAAGTAGATGAACTTATATTGTAAATACATTTTCGTTTAACTGTAAAAGGATATTGTCCAAGTATGAATTTTTAAAAGTTTTGCTGTTGTCAATTATTGAAGTGTATCTTTAACTATGCCAACTAACAATTAATGTATAATAACATGTACAATTTTTTTTTTCAAAATTATGTTTTTTTTATGATATACCTTGGGAGTTCCAGACCTTTGGCTTTCAAATTTATACTGCACATTGTATTTCCATTATTTTCTATAACCAATAAACCAAAAAGAGGTATAAATGCGTTTAAAATATATCAAAATTCAAACTAAATTATGAACCGACTAAACCATGCATTTGAGTCTTTCTTTTTATTATTTCCCATATTTTATGTAATAAACACTCTTTTGCATTTTTCGATATATATTTTGAGTGTTTTACCCATATGTTTTGTAAATATTGATGAGTTAGAAACTTACCTTGATGGGTAAGTCTTTAGTGATAAGAAAAAAGGAGATATTGGTTTTTAGTCAAAGAGAAGCAATGGTCGATCACAATCTCTACAAAATTGAGTATTTGGATTCTATCCGATTTATGCAACCCGGTCAATTTTTATCCAAAATGCTATAGAAAAATCTGACCCAAATTTTTACGAAATTTATGTACCTAGCCAAAGAGAGTTGATTATAACAGTGTTAACTGTTAAGTGAACTACTTTATGTTCTAAGATAATTCTTATCCAATCTTTTGCATCATTGTTTAATTCTTTCTTCATTCTAATGATAATTTAATTCATTATCTAATTTATCTTCTTTTCCTATATATTAGATTATAAATCCTAAAATATAATATAATGCTCTAGATTAAGTTTTGTTTAGTATTGCAACAATGCATTTATGATTTTTAGTATTTATTTAAAAAATACTAAAGATTTGATCGCAAGTCGGATCCTCACACAATTGGAGACTGGTTTGTGTGTGTATGTGATTATCAATGGACAACAATATTTTGATAATTGTTGGTCAGTAGAAATGCTTAGAATGCGAAACTTGGTATTTCCGAGTTGCTAAAGACATGTATGCGAGGTGTTTTAAGCTAAGCAAAGATGAAGATTACTCAAGTTTCATTTCAAAGATATTGCAAGTTATGGTGGGAAGATACGTGGACAAGACAATAGTTTGAGCTACTAGCATAAGAGCACAAATGTTGTTTTCATGCAAGCTAGGATGCCTCCTTATGTGTGGATAACAATGACATTTTACAAATATTTATGAAGACAATGTTAGAGAATGAGGGTCTGAATCTGTATATGTTGATAGAGGAGAAAACAGTTGTGAACAACCCTGGATTAGAAGTTGTTATATTTTGTCCACGTGATGTAAACCAGGAGAAAGATGATGATTTGGTTGGAACATACGAAGACGAGACCTTCCTAAACACCGTGAACGTACTTGAAATAGGTCACATAGAGGGTGGTAACCTAGGGGTGCAGGGTGGTCTAATTGAACATGAAAAGTTTGGTAGTGGACAAACATCGAATGAAGGTGGACATAAATCGTCTGTGTGTGGACGTGGACATAAATGTAATATGTTGGACGATGAAATAAGCAATAAGCGAAAGCGAGCTAGAAAAGAAGATGTGACAAATACCGATAATAGTAGTGATGAGGATGATGACTTGTATGACAGTAGCGAGAAACCACTTGATTATGATTTCTAATTTATGCGGGAATACATATATAGTGAATATTTGACCCACTGGGATTCGTATGCGAATACGTATGTGAAGTTGAGTTTTCCATATATTGAGTCAGCATCCCATGGAAAAACACCCCAATGTGAGTGGAAAATAGTAGGCATATTTGTGTGTCAACATTAGACACCGATGCACTTCAAACATTGACCGAGTGGATAACTTACTTGATCGTTTTGTTTTTAATGATTAGGTACTGGGGCGGGTAGTGGACAAGATGGTTGCATATGTGTCTCTAATGGTGAAGAACAAGAAGATAATGCTGAAGGAATATCGCAGTCCACATCGGGGCATGTAGGAGGTAGTGAACATATATGTATTGTGTTCGTTAGTCCACAATTTTTGTATACAATTGGTGTTATTACTACATCAGAGGCTTACATTTGTGTGTTTTGGCTGATGGCAGGCTCACGTGAAGTTCAAGCTGATGGTATTAGTGGCGGAGACAATACATAACGGATGTTAGTCTGGCACAATGGACAAGTTGGAGACTCATGCGGGGGACAACACAATTCTGGTAGTGGTGGACACGATGGAAAATCTGTTTTTTGTGGTATGCAATTCGACGAATGGGCACTTTTCGTTTAGTTGGTATGACCAGTGATGCACCACCATACAGAGATAATGTGAACCAAATGCAAAGTGATAAAGCAAATATGAATTTTAAGAGGGGGGGGGGGTGATACACTTAACTTGGGGATGTCTTTCAAGAATAAGGGTGAGCTGCATAAGGTCATTTCAATGTACTCGATAAAAAGATTGTTCAACTTTAAAGTGCATGCTTCAGACAAGACAAGACTAATTTATGTTTGTTCTGATCGTAATTCAAGGGTGTATGCAACAATGAATGAAGGTGAAAACTTTAATGTTGTCGTTCCTTCAAGAGCCTAACCTAGGTCGAGCAGAAACCCGGGCTTGGAGTAGGAGTTAATCCTACCACCGAGAAGATATCGGTCAAGCGCATATAGCCTATGCGGAAGGCGTGAAGTTTCTAACCTAATCTCTTGCGGTTGGTGGACAGGCGAACCTGATGTTGTGGACGACGTGTGTCTCGATACATGGAAATTTTTAGGTACATGGGCAGTTGATTGTCCACCTGATTCGCGGTTGTGCTTGTGGACAAAATCAGGATACCCTTTGTGGGCGAATTCCGGCTATAATCGTGGACAAGATCTGGAGCAGTTCCTGACTGCTCTTCCTCAGATACCAGTTTCTCGTGGACAGAATAACTACCAGTGTTGGTGGACAGTCCGCACTTTTCCTTATGGACAGAATCATCAGGACAATTTGGTAGACGAGAGCTTGTTGACGATTTCTGGCGACTCTTGTGGACGGGAACTGCTTCGCCGGAAGCCATTATAGAGGAGTTTTTTTTTTGAACTCGCCGGTGGTCCTATCGCTGATGGATTTTTCGGTTGATTCTCCGGTTGTTTCTACTTAGGCTTATGTGAAGGTTTTTGCGGTGGTCGCGGTGATGGTTTTCTCTGTTGTTTCTCTTTCAGTCTCGTCGATGACCCGTGCTCCTTCGCCGACGACACCTCTGGTATCAAGTCTCTGATATCTAGTCTCCGATATCTCTGGTAAAAAAATTAGAAAGGTAGAGATAAAGATACTTTTTACAGGAAAAATGGAGAAGTGAAATAAAAAGTAATATACATCGATTTTTTCAAAAAAGTAAAAAAGATTTTTTATTTTTTTATTTTAGAAAATCGCTTACTCTGTTGAAGGGCATCAGAGCGATATAGCTTGAAGTGACATATAGTATATTGTGTAATCTCATACCATTATGGTATATTGTATAAACTTCCTCTATATATATATATATATATATGGCGGATGTAAGTGAGAGGTTATGGTGTCATTTGACACCTATTTTAATTATTTTATAATAACTTTTAGTACAAAATTGATTAATTTTTGTGAAATATTTCGTCAAAATTAGGTTATGACACCAATATATGTGTTAAAATTTTCAAACGATCCCACTAATTAGTATATGTTTTCATCTATTATTATAATATACTCCCTCCGTTTCGAATTATTTGTTGTTTTAGAGTTTTGCAAACAGATTAAGAAATCTCTAATTTCTATAAAAACACCATTAAATATTCTAAATTAACCAATAGAAAAAAATCCTGCAATTATTCTATTGGTCAAAAAAGTCAAACTCATTTAATTTCTGCATTGAAAACTTAAAACGACATTTTTTATGAAACGAAAACTTAACTATAAAACGACAAGTAATTCGAAACGGAGGGAGTAATATATTATTGTTTTTAGTTTTTATATATATAATTTATTTTTGATGACACCAATAAAAATAATTTATATATCCGCCACCATATATATATATATATATATATATTCTCCAATTTCTTATAGCAAAATCTAATCGGATCCTCATTAGATTTATGTCATGAGAACTTGTTTGTCATCTATATTACTTTACCATCCTCGCTGAACTAGGAAAATGTTATTCCTACCGAAAAATTCAGTACTGTGAGCTCACATGTGCAAAGCGTAACAAACCTATTGGACTATGACCTTCTCGGCCACTTTGACGTACTTTCCACACACACACGACTGTGACTAATCAGGGCATTAGGATACAATAGAGTATAGACTGCCTAGGAGCATTGAGGAGAAGAGAGTTGTTCTCTGAATATTAAAGCTAGAAAGGACATTAAGAAGTGTCCAAGAAACCTAAAGGCCACCAATTTTGTAGTCAATAAGTCTCTGGTCTTGTGAATAGTCTATGTATGACTTGTCATTAAAGCCAAAAACCCATCACAGCTGCTTTTCTCAACTCTTATTGCTATAACTTATAATAAAAATGATTTTATGGTCGGTCATGTAAGAATAGAGTAATTGAACCCATTGGAAAAAAAAGAAAGATATGATATATATAAGAAAATAGCGATGAGATTGTTTGATCGCTTCATACTTTATTTAGAGTAATATTTTGGGTGAATTTTCTACATAAGAAGATTTTAGTGCAAAAAAAAAAATTGCAAAACGCATCTCATAATTAAGCAAGTAACCATGATGTTTGTTAATGCAAATCTTTTTTAGTTTTATATTGGACTCTTATTGAATCTAGATTGAACTTAGATCAAGGTTCAATATAAAATTATGGGTTAAGGTTGGAAATATGTCTTTTATTAATTTATTATTTTAAGATATATTACAGATTGAACTGACTATGAGGATTTTTTTTTTTTTTTTTGACTCGGATTCTACTTTCGAAGTAGATTTTAAGTGTAAAAATAAATAATTCTGCATCTATGTATCAATCGGTTGACTTGTTGGACTTAGGTTGACAAAAAATTCTTCTAACTGAACCGCAATCAGCCTAATCCTCATAGCCATAGGTCAAGTTAGGCATGTTTTATTCAACATGGACAGAATTTGGGTTCANCAAACCCCTAAACCCTAACTCCAAAATATAAACCCTAAAACATAAATCCTAAACAAAAAATATAAACCCTAAACCTCAAATATAAACCTTAACCCCCAAAATATAAATCCTAAACTCCAAAATATAATCTCTAACCCAAATATAAAGCTTAACCCCCAAAATATAAACC
>OVAV01000585.1:0-17239 GCA_900406375.1 Iberis amara | reverse complement strand
TGAATTTTATTGGAACAAATTTGTGATACGCCGTTTATTTGATTTATGTTTCATTACACAATTATTTAACTTTATTTTGATGAAAAATAAATTTAACTAACCATTTTTGTCATGATAATAAATTAAAAATTTTAACAAGCAAAGATTCATAAACTATTCAAAATAGGTCTAGATTTTTTTTATTTACTTATGAAAATTATAAGTCTTAATTATTAACTATTTTTTTTTCATTTTCTTGTAATCCTATCTTTCTTTAAAAAATGTATGTTTAGATCATATTATTATTTGTAAGTGCGATGAATTAAATTTTCGAATTGCAAGACAATCTCTTTCTAAGTTAATAAAATTGTTGTTGGTTGTTATTTTGTATAATCATGTTCACAATTATTATTGTTGTGAAATGCATAAAGATTTTAAAAATTCATACTGAAACTTCTGTTGCAATAAGTAAACAACACAAGAAGTTTTTTTTAATGGTTAATATCATCATACCTTTTGGATTTTAAGAGAGTACATGGATCTATCTCATCTTTTAAGTTTTTAGGGAAATTTTCCTAAAAATATATATGCTCTCCTTTTAATTGTGTCATTTGGATTTTTTCCGAAGTTATTATCATTTTCGAAAAGAATATACAACATGTAAATGCACTCAAACATGTGACAAACACAAATTTACTCTATTTATACCTAAGATTTTGTTCAAGCAAACTAAAATTACACCAAAAAGCATACAAAAGATAAATCAAGATGGAATAGAATATCATAATATAGAGTAGCTCGAAACTCTACCTAAAATATTTAAAAATTGATGGGATATAGATTGTATGAAATCAGACATGACTAATGAAACTCTTGGACACATACTTGTTTTTACCAAGTTTTTCTTAATTTCTCAGTCTATTTTTTCCAAAGTTATCATCATTTCGAAAACGAATAAACAACATGTACACAAACTCAATAGTGTGAAATATATTTAAAAAAATCATGGAAGTAAATCAAGAAGCAATGAAAGATCAACATAACAAGTAGCTTGAAACTCTACCTAATTTTTTAAAAATTAATTGAAGAAAGATTGAGTGAGATAAGGCATGACTCATGTAACTCTTGGACATGTACTTGTTTTGATCAATCTCGCCTCTTTTCCTCATCTTTGTATACCTATATATTTTAGCAATCACCGTGATCTTATCATTCAAAAAATGATATTTATGCAAAGTTAGAAAGAGAGACATGCTTCTTTTCACATGCTGTGAGGGTATTTGATTGATTCGGTTCAATCTTAGCAACATAGAAGAATAAAGACAAACCAATTGAAAGATTTCCCTTTCTAAAAGGGGTATGTCTCGCTTAGAAATTTTCTCAAAAAAAAAAAATCTATTTGACCTCAACGAGTTCCAAGATATCTCATTATGTTAATCTCTTTGTTTCACATTTTCAAAGAGATACGTTTAACCACAGAAAGAAAGAGAAAGCTTGAAGACAAAATGTGGATGTAGAAATCCATAAAGTAATTTGTAAGTTATTTCTTTATGAGGAATTCGACAATTTTCGTCTTAACAAGGAAAAAACAACTACTCAAATATATTTGAAATAGATTTTTTATTGATCAAGAGTGAGATAGCTCTAAGCTTTTGTTACAAGTGATAAAGAATATATGAATGAGGTTAGAAAAATGGCCGAAAGATCCCCTCTGCCTTGCTCATTTTCCTCTTTATACATCTCAGGTCGTCTCCGATTCTAGCTGGGAATTCCAGACACTTCGGGCTTCTGTTCCGATTTTCCCGCTACGTTTGTACTCCCCCGTTGCCACGATCTCGGCGTATCTCGAAAAGTTCGGAATGGTCGAGACTTGGTCACTCCTCACTTAAGTCGGCTTCTCACTGCCCTCAGTCATTCCTCGCACTAGGCATTCGAACGTTCTGCGTGCATGCTCATGTAGAGAACTCTCTCAGGCAATCCTTTCATAGTCAATACGTACTGAGTCGGACTATGAGGCATTACTAGCTAAGGCGAAATCCTGCTGAGGGGATTTTGACACCAACATATTAGCCCCCAGGTCTCCCTACGAGCTTATCGAGTTGGGTGACCTTTGATGGATGAGGTGGTTATCTCTCCGTAAGATTTCGACATGAAAATCCTTCCGCGAGTCATTCTTGCAAACAGAAACAATGCGGCTCTTATCCTGATCTTATCTTCCTGGAAATCACGTTCTCGGGGATATATTGAATTTTACACCCTTCCGGTTTTTAGGATTTAGGCTAATCTATTTGTGGAGCTAATCTAAACGACTCTCAAGGGAGAAATTTTGGTTACGGATAAGAAAAATACTGGAAATCCCAATAGTCCCTGAGATTCCTTACATTATACGAGAATATCATGTTTCTTTTAAAATTTGAAATTCGAAAAGGTATGCAGGGTTAGTTATTATGACGCCTACAAAAGCAATTCGCCACTCCCAAGACGGTTATTACTACCTCTCTCTCCTTCAAGTGTCTGGAGCCGCCACTTTCCACTTCATTTTCAACCGTCATCTTTCTCTCTCTCTCAGACGTGACAAGGTAAAGTTAACTTGCATCTTATCTCCTTTAATTTCCGCTAGGGTTCACAATTTTTTTCTCTCAAATTTCTGTTTCCATCTCCTTGTATTTCTTTCGACTTCCTCCGATCTCTTTCATATCGTTCCTACCTCCTCTCTCGTCCCTTCTTCGTTCCGAACTTCCAACTATGGTGAGTCATCTCGCCCTTCACTCCCGGAGTAGAAGTTCTTCATCGCATGTCGCGGCCAGCGCCAGCGTCGGAACTCCTGCAGTCTTTAATAAGAGGTCAAGGGCCGTTGCGGCCCCAGAGATCAAGAAAATCTCTGACTCTCTATTGACTGTTGCTTCAGCGGCGTTAATTTTGGAACAATTCGATTTCCAATCTGACATTAGATTTCTCATTCCCGAGTATGGGTTGTTCCATGATTCTCCTCCGCCTGGGTTTGTTACGGTCTACGAGATTTTTTGCAAGACGTGCGGGTTTCTCTTCCCAGTTCCTGAATTACTGGTCCGATATCTGCGCCGCTGAGGAATGGCTCTGAGTCAGCTGATGCCGAAAAGAGTTAAGCATGAAATCTTTCTGATGATCTAAGCACACGAGAATAGGTTTGAGTTGGGCTGTGACATGCTTGAGGAGTCACCCACATCAAAAGAGGTCCGAAGGGTGGTCTGTGGTATCTCGCAAATAAACCTAATCAGGGGTTTACGACTGGGAAAAATCCCAAGGACGAAGCTGATTGGGATCGATTCTACTTCTTTTTTGAAATTAATAATTTATCTTTCGGGACCAAAGGTCCTGGTGATTTGCAAACTAGGTGGACTAAAGAAATTGGTGTGAATCGACTTTGATTTCAGTCTGCTTCCCTTTTCTGCTTTTTTAGCCTAATGTTGAGTTGTTATTTCCGTGTTTTCCTGGTTCCACTATGCTTGCTGACCTATTTGTTTTATGCGTGTTTTTCAGTTACGCACCTGATTAGAGTTGAAGATCCTTCTCCAGAATACTTGAGAAACCGGGATCTTTTGGAAAACAACAAATTGAAAAATTGGAGTACCTTTGACGGGGAAATGGTTTCACGCAATTGGCTTCCATTAGCGCCACTCTCTGAGTCATCCTCGAGTATGTATCCGAGCTGAATTTTATTTTCATTTAGAACCTCTGCGGTTTATTGAATGGTATTCTGCAGATACTCCATCTATGTGTCCATCCGTCGCAATGAAGAATCCAAAAACCTATTGTGAAGCACGCAAGAGCAAAAGTTCCCAGGGTGCATCTAGTTCAGTTAATCTGGGTGCTATGCAAGAGGTTCAAATGCCAAGGGATCGCGTTCAGATGGCCGTGGACATGATTGAGGTCTCTGACTCATTGCATGGTGATTCTCGCCAGGAAATAGCTGTAAGTTCTGGGAAGAATGCTCCTCGACCTCCTATGATTCGTCGTAACTCTCGCCATCTAGAGGCTCCGATGGAAAAGAAAGCTCGGATTCATGAGTCGTCTCCAGTTGGGGCCCATGACTTTGGTGGGTTCTCCTTTAGTTTTACCTGGCTGCACAAGTCTTCCATTGTTGAAGACGGAGATCTCTGTGCTGAGCTGACATCCAAACTCCGGCTAGGTGCACCCAAGGTGTATGATCATAGGTCGCTTTCGGTGCAACGAGAATATACTTAGTGGGCTCGCTCCCACATTGAGGTATGGACATTTACGGGTTGTGTTTGTTGTGTTGGAACTAGCTCGGGAATTAATGAGAAAGTTTTGGCGTATGCAGACTGTGACCCTAGCAAATCTCCTGGTGGGGGTTCTGGATGATGAGCTCCGAAAACGAAGAAACACTCAAGTGTGGAATTGGTTGCCGATGCGACAGCCCGGGCTGATAAAGCTATTGCTGAGCTAAAGGCCGCTGTGGGCTGAGTAGAGATGCTGACCGAAGATAATGGCAGGCTGAAGGCTGAGGTCGTGGAGCTCGAGAATATGAGGAGGAGAGACGTTGAAAGGATGAATGAGGAGGTAATTCGTCACGACAGGGCCAAGCGAAAGTTGCAAGAGAAAGTGGGAAGCATGACTAAGGAGTCGGATGCTATCCTTGCGGAGATGGAGAAACAGATAGTGCAACAGGTGAGGGATAAAGAGGATGCTTTGAACGAGAGGTTTGCAAGGAGAATGAACTGGGTTAAAGGGAAGGTTGTGAATGAACAGGTGTATCAAGGAAAACTAGTGCAGGTAGAGAAAATCAAGGGGAACTTGGAGTTGATTAACAGCTTGATCTGGGGGAGTCTACACTGAAATCTGAGAAAAGGGACCTGGAAGCGGATCAGTTGGTTTTTTCCGAGGAGCTGAAGATGCTCGATTTCAAGACGCTACATGTTGAGAAAGGCTGGGTAGCATCGCCGACTGGGTCCGACCTAAGCGATCAACTTGGTGAATCTTCTGAGTCGAATCTGGTTGAGGAAATTAACCCTTACGGTACTAATCTTCCGGTTCTTGATCCAATTGAGGAGGCTGCTATTGAAGTGGAGAATGATATAATTATAGCTGGGGATGCCGCAGGTGGTGACGCAGCTGAAGAGGTTTACGTGAATGCAGGAGGGTTGTTGGACAAGGCTGTTGAGGTTGCGATGCGCTTAGGAGAGGCCAAGATTGAGGCAAGAGAGGAAGCCCCCAAACGTGGTGGTGACAACCAAGATGCAGCGGAGTGACTGCTTATGGCTTCCTCTTTCCTTGCGTTATTAATTTCTCTTTAAGTTTGTTTAATTCTTAACATGGCTGCTTGGGAAGGCTTTTACCCAATTTCTTTAATTTCTTTTGAACTTGATGCCTAGGAGGCTTTTACCTGAAACTTATTTTTATTTAGTTGTGTGAACTTGAACTTATGTCTTTGGCTCGTATAATTTGCTGTGTGGATTGTGATATTTAAGTTGTTGTTATTTTGCTTGAATGGTATTTCAGCTGCGTACTTGGTAGAGATTGGATTTTTGACTATCAGACTTGTCGTCATAAAATGAGATACTTATTCGAGAGGTCGAATGTTATATTGGCAACGAGTATTTCGATTGTTAAAAAAATTCTATGATTCATTTCAATGTATTGTTGCGAGACGGGGATCGACTTTAGCGCTTACACGTTGCTAAGGGTTGCTCAGGCTAATACCCACTGGGGGTGTGTGATGTATTGTAGACTGGCCATGTCACACAATGTGATATGAGCGGATAGTTATATTGTTTTAAGCGTTTAAATTACGGAAAGAAAGAAAAAAGGCAGCTAATGGTTTGGATGATTTTACCGATTTATTAGGCGCGCTAGGTACGGTATGGTGTTCTCCCCTCGCTTTTGCCTAAATATTGATAAATAGAGCAGGCGAAAGTGATTGAAAGCGTCGTGGATGGCTAACGGGTATTGGAGCCCCCCAGGTGGTCTGTTGCGCAGGTAGTGGTATGAGGTAGGTATCCTCTCTTTTCGGGCTTAGCTGGTTGGTTTATAGAAGCCCCCGGTTGGAGCAAAGAATGAAGGACAATTACATCTCCCACATTTTCGAGAAAAATATTAAAAGGAATGAGAGGACGGGCTGGGTCATAGTGTAAAGGACAATTACATCTCCCCCATTTTTCGAGAAAAATTTAAAAAGAAGGAGAGGGCGGGCTGGGTCAGAGTGTAAAGGACAATTACATCTCCTCATTTTTCTAGAAAAATTTAAAAGGAAGGAGAGGGTGGGCTGGGTCATAGTGTAAAGGACAATTACATCTCCCCCATTTTTCGAGAAAAATTTAAAAGGAAGGGTAGGGTGCAATGAGAATAAATTGATAAATATAGTTGAACTCCCTAAACAGAGTTGCCAACGTACCCCTGAAAAGGGGATCAAGCCTTGGTTGTAGTTCACTGAGTTAGGTTTACAAATTGCGTAAATAAAACTGCTATGAAAATAACTTGCTAATGCCTAATAGTAGAATTTTTTCAAGTGTTGAGCATTCCATGGGTGTCGTTCCTCGTTTTCGTTTTCGTCTTCCAATTCATATACTTCTGGTTTGATGATTTTTGAAATTTTGTACGGCTCTTCCCAACTAATTCCTAGTTTTCTTACGTTATTCTCTGCCCTTGCGGGGAAAACTTCTCGCAACACTAGCTCTCCTTCAGCAAATCTTCGTTGTTTGATCTTTTTATTGTACAAACGTGTTGTGGCATTGTGATAGTTTTGCAGCCTTATGGTCGCCTGGTACCTCCTTTCATCAATGGTTTCGGCTATATCTATGAGCATCTGGTCGTTTTGGTTCGTATTCTGAGGTGCCAGCTCCCTTCTCAGACTCGTTACTTTTGTCTCAGCTGGTATGACTGCCTTGGTGTCGTACACTAAGGCGAATGGGGAGTCGTTGGTTCCTCTCCTGGGCGTTGTTCGATATGACCAAAGTACTCCTTCTAATTCTTCAGCCCACCTTCCTTTTCTCGCATCTAGTCTCTTTTTTAATCCGTCCAATATTGTTTTGTTAGCGGCTTCTGCTTGACCGTTAGCTTGCGGGTAGTACGGTGTTGAGTAGGTGAGGTTGATCCGCATTCTTTCGCAGAAATCTTTGAACCTATCTGAGGTAAATTGGGGACCATTGTCAGTATGTATTTCATAGGGGATCCCATGGCGACATATTATATTTTTCCAGATGAAGGACTCAACGTTCTCGGATTTGACCTTGGCGAACGATTCATCTTCTATCCATTTAGAGAAATAGTTGGTTAAGAAGAGTAGGAAATGCTTCTGTTTCGACTTGTGCATAGGACCAATTATGTCCATAGACCATCGCATGAAGGGATATGGCGCGGTAATCGATTGCATCTTCTTAGTTGGCCGGTAGATCAATGGTGCATGCTTTTTGGAATTTTTCACATTTCAGGGCGGGTTATATGCAGTCTGTGATCATGGTTGGCCAATAATAACTGTATCTTTTAATTTTCCTTGTTCTGTGGCCGAAAATTCACTTCAGTAGTGGACCTCGGACGCTCCATTTGTAGAGGTTTCCGTTTAGCTGAGTGTATCTTGCACTTTTGGCTTTGAGTTTCCTTGCGTCCCATTTCTTTGGCGGTAAGATCCCGTCCGTAATGTATGCGAGTATTTCAATTCACTAGTCTATCTATGTTTCGATCTCGTCAGCCTCTATTGGGACTTCAGCTTCCTCCATGTCCTCTGGGTATAGGTTCTCGTTGTATTCTTCTATCGTCTCTTGTATGACACAGGTGGGCTTCACCACTGAGATGATGGGTTTATCGATGGTCTTTAAGGGTATGACCCTGGTCGTTTGGGGGTCCATGGTAGATGCGAGGGCGGCTAGGGCGTCTGCGGGCGTGTTTTCTCCCCTGGGTAGTTTTATCAGGTCGAACTCTAGGGAACCTTTAGAAAGGTTTTTAACCACATCTAGGTATACTTCCATTTGGTCATATCTCGTTTCATACTCTCCGCTGAACTGGTTCGTCACTAGTTGCGAGTCGCAATAAACGTTGATCTGTTTGCTCCGATTGCTGCCGCTAAACGCAGGCCGGCTATCATTGCCTCATATTCAGCTTCGTTGTTTGAGGCTGCGGAATTTACCCTGAATGATTGTTCGATCATCTCCCCCGTAGGAGGGATCAGTCGTATGCCTATTCCCAAACCGTGTTTAGAGCTTGCTCCGTCGACATATAGGGACCATCGCGCTTCAGAATATTTGGATTCGTTCTCCATTTCTGGTGGCAGTTCTATGAGGAAGTCTGCGAGCACTTGAGATTTTCCGCATGTCCTGCTTCTGAACTCAATATTGTGCTCGCTGAGCTCAAATACCCATTTGGATCGTCTCCCTGATTGGTTCGGACTGTGCAAGATTGTGCGCAACGTTGATTTGAGTAGACGACAATTGAGTGAGATTGGAAGTAAGATCTCAATTTCCTTGCCGAATGGACTACTGCCAGAGCTAGCTTTTCTATTGTTGGATATCTTGTCTTTGCGTCGTCTAAGATTTTGCTGAGATAGAATATTGGTTTTTGGTTGCCGAGCTCTTCGCGTACAAGGACATAACTAATTGCGTATGACGATACCGCGATGTACAGGAACATGGTCTCTCCTTCTTGTGGTTTGGATAGGACGGGGGGCGTCATCAAGTAGGTCTTCAGGTCTTTGAATGCCAGTTCACATTCTTCGTTCCATATGAATTTTTTATTCCCCTTAAGGAGGTTGTAAAATAGCAGGCATTTGTCGGTTGACTTGGATATGAATCAGGTTAAGGCCGCTATGCGGCCTGTTTGCCATTGTACTTCTCTTGTATTTTTGGGTGATGGCATCCTTAACAGCGCGTTGATTTGCTTAGTGTTAGCTTCAATACCTCTTTTGGTTACCAAGTAGCCAAGGAATTCTCCTGAGGTCACCGCAAAAGTGCACTTGGCCGGGTTCAGCTTCATTCCATAAGTGTTCAGTATCTGGATTCATTCAGGGCGTCTTGCATCTCAAACCTCTCAAACATAGATTGCACGGATTGGCGGAGTGCCTGGATTGTGCTAGCGTACCCATTCAATTTCGCTTGTACGTTGTTGGCCATGATAGCGTTGGATCTGGTTGCAGTTTTCCTTTTACGTTAAAAAATCTTTAAACTCCCCACAGACGGCGCCAATTTGTGGACGTAGAAATCCACAAAGTAATTTGTAAGTTATTTTTTTATGAAGAATTCGGCAATTTTCGTCTTAACAAGGAAAAAACAACGACTCAAATATATTTGAAATATATTTTTTATTGATCAAGACTGAGATAGCTCTGAGTTTTTGTTACAAGTGATAAAGAATATATGAATGAGGTTAGAAAAATGGCCAAAAGATCCCCTCTGCCTTGCTCATTTTCCTCTTTATACATCTCAGGTCGTCTCAGATTCTAACTGGGAATTCCAGACACTTCGGGCTTCTGTTCCGATTTTCCCGCTACGTTTGTACTCCCTCGTTGCCACGATCTCGGTGTATCTCGAAAGGTTCGGAACGGTCGAGACTTGGTCACTTCTCACTTAAGTCGGCTTCTCACCGCCCTCAGTCGTTCCTCGCACTAGGCATTCTGACGTCCTGTGTGCATGCTCAGGTAGAGAAATCTCTCAGTCAATCCTTTCATGGTCAATACGTATTGAATCGAACTATGAGGCATTACTAACTAAGGCGAAATCCTGTTGAAGGGTTTTGACACCAACACAAAAATTGAGTGTCATGTTGCTATTCCAATTTTTTTAATGCATCTATTAACTTATAATTTTAGTTTACTTATATTTTCTATTACAATAATTTTATTTTTATAAATTATATTAATAAACATATTAATGGTAGTCAAAATTAATTTATGTAGAACTTAGTGGACATCTAGTAAGCTAAATATTAAAATCGAAACCACGAGAGATATGAAAGTTAATTGAAAATAGTAAAACAAAATAAAATCCAATGATTATTGAGATATTGTAACTTGAATCACCAAATACTATCATTTCTATATAAACACGACCACAGTTTCCAACTATCACGTCACATATAGGTGATATTTTTCACAATTAAATATATTATATATCAAAAAGATTTACAAAGTACAAGGTACATAATTTGAATCCAATACACTCTCTTTTTCCAAGGGCACACGCCAAGACACTCTCTTGGATAGGCTCTGACCACCGGCCGTTGCTCATCGATACGGGTACTCGCCACCCCCACTCATATCGTCTTTTTCGCTATGATAAACGGTGGCGTCACATTCCTCAAATTTTTTCTGTAATACAAGATGTCTGGTCCTCAAAATGCTCTCACATCTGCCTTTAGCCAAGCCCTTTCTCTATGCCGCTACTGCCTCTCTAAATGGAAATCTCAACTTAATCTTAACTCCAAAGCGGCAATTGAAAACTTTAAACATTAATTTCATTCCGCCTATACTCTCCCCATCATGATTTCGAACACATTCGCACTCTCAAACATGAACTTTTGAAGCAGTATAGGCTAGAGGAAGCGTTTTGGCGCACGAAAAGTTGACACTGGTGGCTGGAAACAGGAGATCGTAACACTGCCTTTTTCCATGCCAAGACAAAACAGAGACGCGCCTACAACCGTATTACCACTATCACTGACTCTCACGGTACCACTCACATGACGGATGAACACATACAAGCGACTTTTCTCACTTTCTTCATTGACCTTTACACTTCACGCCAATCCCATGATCATGAAGCCATTCTACAGTTCATTACACCACGTGTTACCCCCACTATGAATGACCTACTTATCTAAGAAGTCACGGATCATGAATTGTGGGTCGTTGTTTCCTCGATGAACCGTGATAAGGCCCCAGGCCCGGATGGCCTTAACCCTGGTTTCTTCAAAGATCACTGGCACACCATTAAAAATGACATTCGTAGTTTTGTTCATCATTTTTCAATGCTGAATCTCTTGACACAGAGTTGAACCGAACGCACATATGTCTCATACCGAAAATCTCCAATCCTATACATGTTACCGACTTTCGCCCTATAAGCCTTACGAATGTTGCTTACAAAATTCTAGCTAATAGGCTCAAGCATTTTTTAGATGACGTCATCTCGCCAAACCAATCAACTTTTTTTCCTCACCGCCTCATCACCGATAACGTGCTCATCGCTCATGATCTCATGCACTCGCTGTCCACAAGGAGATTACGCACTCCATTCCTAGCATGTAAGCTAGACATTAGCAAAGTATTCGACTGCATTAAATGGCCTTATCTCCACAACATCATGCTCCACCTTGGTTTTTCTCAAAAATGGTGTCGGCTCATCATGTTATGTGTTTCCTCCGTCTCTTATTCCGTGCTCCTAAACGGCTTCCCTTATGGACAGATCACACCATCGTGTGGCTTACGCCAAGGTGACCCATTGTCTCCATATTTATATATTCTCTGTGCTGAAGGACTCTCCGTTCTACTTCAGGGACATATTTCCCGCGGTAGTTTGCATGCTTTCCAAGCAAGCCGCAGTGGACCAACGATATCCCACCTCCTTTTCGCGCATGATTCGCTTATCTTCTGTAAAGCCACATCTTCCGAATGTTCAACACTTCTATCCATTCTCAAAACATATGTTGCCATCTCAGGTCAACGTGTCAACTATCATAAATCTAGGATAAAGTTTGGCCGAGACACTCCCCAACAGCTTCAAACACACTTGTCTTCCCTTCTACAAATCCATTTGGACGATACTTAGGCCTCCCTGATTTACAAGGCAGAGTGGGTCACAACGCTTTTCTCGTTCTTCTAGATCGGATAAACCAAAAAATCAGCAGCTGGTCAACTAAATTCCTTCCAACATCAGGCCGGGAAGTACTTATTAAGGCAGTTCTATATGCCTTACCATCGTATACAATGTCTTGTTTCCGTCTCTCGGCCTCACTGCTCGCTCAGATCTCTTCTGCCATACGCCGCTTCTGGTGGCGCACTTCCTCAAACTCTGGTATACCATGGGTAGCGTGATCCAAGATGACACGATCAAAATGAGAAGGTGGCCTTGGTTTTAGGAAATTATCGACCTTTAATACCGCCTTACTTGCCAAACAGGGATGGCAGATATTGCACAACCCTACATCTCTACTCTCCCGCATGTTAAGTCACAAATACTTTCGCTCCTCTTCCTTTTTACAGGCAACATTACCATCCCGTCCTAGTTACGGGTGGCGCCACATTTACCATAGCCTGCACCGGATCAAACCCGGCTTCACACATATAGTGGGCAACGGGTCCACAATACGAGCCTTCCAAGATTCTTGGCTACCACTATACTCATCAACACAACCTTCTTACCCGCATTCTCCAAGACCCATTGATCCAAATTCTTTATGCCCCCATACGCCGGTTAGCTTCTTTATTGACCCAATATCACACGATTGGGATCTCCACAAATTATACAACTACATTCATCCTGATGACCACCCTCATATACTCCGGATCCGCCCATCTATCATCAACGCCCTTGACTCCATCTCGTGGGATCATTCTAAAACGGGCACCTATACAGTGCGCTCTGGATATCATTTTCTCTTGTCCACACGGCCACCCTCTACCCATAATCACCTCTCAACACCTCAATTGCCGATATCCCAAATATGGAAATGGGACATACCTCCAAAAATATGACACTTTTGGTGGCGTGTTTATCACAATAGCCTTCCGACTCTCCTCAACTTGTTCCGGCACCGCATCAATCTTAATCATGCTTGTCCATTTTGTGGGGCTGAGAATGAATCCATTTCTCACCTCCTCTTCACATGTCACCTCAGTAAAGAAGTGTGGGAGCTCTCCCCGATAGATTCTTCTCCCATATTTGTGGAGGATGCCAACACCACCCATCCACAGACAACGCTATCTCTACTCCTCAGTGCTAACCCAGGACGCATTGCCCTCCTTAGTGCTATAGTGTGGAGAATTTGGAAGTCTCGTAACGACCTTTGTTTTAACAACAGACGCTGGCCAATACCGTTAATAATTAACAAAGCTCTCGAGGATGCTTCTTTATGGTCCCACCCTCCCACCACCCAGACCATTGGTATATCGGCCATCCCCTCAACCCATCAAACCCATACCTCCGAAGGAAACCCACAAATGAACTCGACTCTCAATACTCTCCACTGAGAGTCGGCGGATCTTGGACCTCTCCTACCCACCCTTGCGGTATCGCATGGACACTACATAATCCTAATAATTCCTCACCCATATGCGTAGGCTTTTCTACATTACTGGCTAGAAACACACCTGAAACTGTTGAAGCAAAGGACTTCTCTGGGCTGTCACTCAGTTGTCTGGTATGGGGTATGGTAATATAAATTTTTTCACGGATTGCAGTTCTGTAATCACAGCCATCACCTCCAC
Organism: Iberis amara; assembly: GCA_900406375.1. Taxonomy (NCBI): domain Eukaryota; kingdom Viridiplantae; phylum Streptophyta; class Magnoliopsida; order Brassicales; family Brassicaceae; genus Iberis; species Iberis amara. Next base: position 3,852 of record OVAV01000585.1, on the reverse strand, counting down.
GACTACTTCTATTTGTTTTCACTCCATCCAAAATTCCCCAATCGCATCTTACATCCAAGATATATTGCACTACGTTCCTCCTACTCGTATCAATTATCTTCTACGTTGTAATAATTTAGTTGCGGATTATTACCCAAAATTTAGCCGCAAAAATCTCTCGAACCGTACGGTTCATTGGCTTGTAACATAAAACTTTATATCTTATATATATTATGTTGACAAAAAAATTTTTGAATCCAATACAACCGTTGACGCAAATAAAAGAAATTGAAAAATAGTCTTGATGAAAAAGTGGAGATTAACCAAGCTTTCCTTACGAAAGGCTTATAGGCTAACAGACAAAATCTATTATGTCCCTCTTCCATACACTTGTTTTTGGCTATTATCTTATAGATGAAACTGCAAAATGCATCTCACATTACTTTGATTGATAAGAAAAAATGAAATATTATTGAAGACGACTCTGACTTTGCAACGGCTATGTTGTTGAACACCTTCATGATGTAAGTTTCATCAAGACCAACAATCGGTGCGTATTATTCTGCCTCTTTAATTCATTGATTCCCCATATCTTCTTAAATATGTCATTTGGCCAAGGTGATATTGGTTTTTGGTGGAAAGCCCGAAAAATTGAGACATTGGATATTTATCTGGAAACAAAAAAAACCATTGTGCACAAAACGCGATGGACAAAATTCAGGAAAAAAACATAAAGAGATTGTATTTTTTCACTGGAAAGAGACCGCCGTGAAACGACGGAAAGAAACCGATAAAGAACAACCACACTAATAAGAATTCAATTATCAGAAATGACAATCCATAAGGGAGAAACTATTACTTAATAAAAAATCAACATCACAAAATCATAGATTTCTGCCATTAAAAAACAAAACGAAAGTACTGTAATTAAGTAAATCTATGAGAAATACATGTGTAAAATAAAATAGATATAAAATCTGGCGGCTCCGGCCGCTGGAAAAACGTAAAATTTAATGAAGAAAAATTACGACAGTGAAGACAAAAGAGTACAATGTTAGGTGATTTGTTATCTCCAAATACTTGTTTCAGATTATGACATTCAATAATACAACGAATGTTATAAGTTTTATTGAGTTTCTATTTTTTTTATTGGATTACATTATTTAATAATTTTTAAATATAATTTAAATTGAAGTTTATAAGAAACAACATTTTTTTTTAATAACCTAGCGGATACAGTTAAACATAGATTAATGTTTTGAAAATAAATCCATAACTTTAAAAGCTATGTTCTCCTAATTTTTATATAGAACAAAATAACAATGCCTTTAGAACATTAACTCATTTATAACATAAACAAACGTTTATATAAATAAGATAATGTATAGTTCAATACTTCATAACAACAATTCAAGATTTTTAATTACACTAAATAGATTTTATTATGAAAAATTATTGAACCTCCACTAAAAAATGAATATAACTTTTATGTTTATACAAATTCTAAAATATGATGTCGTTTTATGAATCAAAGGCAAACCTAAAAAGGACAGTGATAAACTTTCAAACGTAGTTATTTCCGACAAAAAAGTTGGTCATTCAATTGAGTGTTATATCATATTCTAAAGTTCTTTTCAATATGTGATGAAGATTGAGCATTAACGCCCCTTATCAAGCAAATATTTCACTGTCCATGAAGTGTTGATTCATCTTCAAACTTTAACATTCAACCCAGATCACTGATAGTATTATCCATCTTTCATGAACCATCAACATAGCAAACTTTTTGTCTTTTGGTAATGAAAATGGACTAAGTACTGATGGGGAACTAGTATCTTGGTAGTTCTATAATTAAAATTTTGGAGTAAATTTAAAATTCAAACACGTAAATATAGTTTTGATAGAATCTAATCAGTATATATATGAAATGCAAACTGACACAAATAATTCTTTGAATTAGATTTGAATCCGTATCTATTATATAAAAAGAAGCTTTGTGTTTCACAATAGATTGACACATCAGCTCCTATATTTTTGACAACTCAATCTATTTACACCGTATAGAAAACTGATATATGTTAAGGCATTAATTTGTTCTTTCGTCTTCTATTCAACATCTCATTAATTCCATTCAATTTGTTCTTTAAGAACCCTTATTCCCCAAAAAAAACTCTTCGATTACATATTCTTTATTATATATGTATCATCCTTCTCATATGTTTCACAAAACTCTTCTGTACCGATCAAATCACTATTTCTCTTCACTTCAATTCAATCCACCATGATTGCCGAACAGAAAGAGGTCCTCGCCGCCAAATTGGAAGAACAAGAGATCGATGTTAACTATCTTTACTCTCTCTGTCTCTATTATAGGTGTTTTTTGTTGGGTCAAAATCTGTTTTATTTTATCTTCTTCTTTGGTGGGTTATGATGTTTAGTATTTATGATGTTTGTCTGTATGGAGAGAGATCCTCTCTCTGTTGCTTACAAAAATGTGAATGGGGCGAGAAGAGCTTCATGAAGAATCATTTCTTCCATTTAGCTATGACACATCTCATTTAATAACAAAACTTGCGCTTTGATTGGTTCTCTCTGCGTTGTAGAACCAAAAAAGTTGATATCTTTACATCTAGACTTCTCGACATTCACTCCAATATGCTAGAAACAAGAAAGAGGTCTTTTACACTATCTCTGGTTTCATGTTTTAATCTTGGTCCTCGAATTAATAACTTTTCTGGATCTCATTGTTTTATTGTGTTTTTTGTTTGCAGGACATTTTTTTGGGTTTACACTGAGAAACAAAATTCTTTCTTCATATTGAGATGAACACTGTCCGTCTTCGTTTTCAGGCCTTTGTCGTCTTGTCACCGAACTTAATTTAATTTGTTCTATTAGTGTATGGAGAATTTAGCTTCAACATTCGAGAGAACTTAAGTTAAACTCTTAGAGTGAACGATATTATGTATGCATTTGTCTTCATCTATTACAACTTCTCTGGATTGATTTCGTTTGAGGTTTGGAGCTAATATTAAGCTTTCGTTGTTTCTTTAATGGGAGAAGACTCAAATCAACAAGAACAGAAAATTTGTGATTTAGTTAACCAAAAGCAACTCAATAATCTTCTATGTCTTCCCCCATTTTTAAAGAAACTCGTCCACTTCTCTATATGTTATTTGCAACATTGATGATACACTTGTAAAACTAGATGTAAATACAAGAAGACGATTAAATATTTGTCTTCTTTGGTCATAGTTTGTTTTGTGGTTCTATGTAATTATGAGATGCTTATCGACTTTCACCACCACCAGAAGAACATAAGAAGAAGATGGTAACGTTGTAACAACCAAACCAAATTCTTTTTTAATGGTTCACATATTTCTTCCCTCAGTTTCAACTTATAACCTGATAATTCTTATAATCCAAGGCTGTGGGAGTTGACGATAATTGAGCTTTACTCATAAGTTTGTTGTCTGCTACTTGATAGTAATTTCATCTGGCTCTCTTTCTGGTTAGTGAAACGTTTTTCGAGTCATCAAACTCACTTAAAAGAAAACAGAGAATGTAGAAGAGAAACTCGGAACAACAAGGGAAAGAGCTTGCGAGACAACTGATAAGTAATCTCAGAGACACTTCTTTTTCTTCTTTCGATTCCAACAAAACCTTAATATCTTAATTTTTCTGCATTTACCAATTACTATTTCCAGGGGCGAAGCTATGGCAAAGGTAAGGGGTGCATGTGCACCCACGGTTTTTTTTTTCTTTTTGAATTTTTAGGGATTTTTTAACTAAATTTGATTGTGCACCCATATTTTTTTAATATTTATTTTTTTTGTTGAAAAATGATCCTAACAAACCTATTAAGCATAAAAATGA
>OVAV01000584.1:0-12277 GCA_900406375.1 Iberis amara | reverse complement strand
ACCTAAAATCCTAACTATTTGATCAAAATTACATATATATACGAGTTTTTAGGTTATACTTTCGGGTTTCGGTTCGGTTCGGGTTTGGATTCGGTTTTTCGGGTTGAGATATATAGGAACCGTTCGGATTATTTGGAAGAACGATTCGGTTTTTTCGGTTCGGATTTCGGGTTTCGGTTTATATGCCCAGCCCTACTCCTTCCTACCAAAATACCCACCAAGGAAAAGAGTACAAAACCACATCACTTAGCTAGTACTCATTCATAATTACGTGGTTCTTCAGTCTGGCTGGACATGAAGATGTTGAACTCGTCCATGGAAGCTTCGGAATCCTCATGGATCATGGTATGAATCTTTTTGTCTAGCTCCTTTGCTTTGGACCGGGTGATTCTTCCTTCTGGCTCAGGCTCCAGCTCAGGTTCAAGCGCAAGTTCTGGCTCTTCTTCTTCAGAACTGGTCACAATCATATCATAAGTGCTTGAATCGAAACATGAGCGGTATGTTTTTTTACTGTTATCCACAAACATATTTTATTTACCATTCATCATAAACTTGCTAACATCTTTAACTAATAGTAAAAATATATCAAACTAATTAAGTGTACTATAGTGGATCACTCCGAGAAGAAAATAGTGAAAAATGTTAATGTTACTAAACGCATGCAATTTGGTGTGGGTGAGGGGAGAGTGAGATACGATACTATCTTTTCCATTTATTAATTTTTTTTTTAAATAGATCAATTTTTTCAAATTTTCATTATATAGTAAAAAACAATAAATTAGTAATAGAAGAATTTAAATATGTAATGATACTTTATTCCTTTACTGATTTTTTACCAGAAAAATTAAACCGTAAATCCAAAATACAAGATCGAAAATTAAAAATACCAGAAAAACCCAAACCAAAAATCTTGATTCTACATCGGATTTTGATAAATAAAAAAAGAAAATCTAACCCAAATCCAAATAAACCCGACCTAAACCCGAATAGAAATCTACTCGGTTCCTATTTGGATCTTATGTAGTCGGGTCCAAAAAACCTGAATTACCCAAATTGATCCCCGAATGCCCACCGTAGATGTAGTTGAAGAAAATAACACAACAGTGCCCATTACCTTTTTGAGCATTTTTTTATGAAATCATAGTAAAACCACAATGATTAATGTATAATAAATATATTGCAAAAGGTCTTCCAAAAGTTTAAATTTTCAATAATAAAACCAATTATTCTATACAATGAAACACATTATTATTTAAAAAAAAACAAATATCACTATAAAAACATTATCCCGCACCGCTAATTTTTAATCACCATTCAAACATTATCCTGCACCGTTAATTTTATTATAATCGTGGTTGTTTCGCACCTCTAATTTTTTTCTGCACCGTATTTAAACATACCTTCCTGCTTATTTTTTGTATCACACAATGTTTAATTTGTTGTTATCATTCGGACTCTAAGGCATCAATGTCTTAACCATTTATTGAGATTACAAATCCAAAGGAGGCAAAGAAGCAGAGTACCATGTGTGAAAAATCATCTGACCAAGAAGAATATAGAACCACGATGAAGATATGAAGCATCAAAGAAGTCACCACGAAGGAAAATCACGACCTCGAGACCAAATTGAACAAGAGAAAAATAATTAACCAACACTAACCCTAGCCAACACTAACCCTTGCCAATACTAACCTTTGAACGCTAACACTAGATGTTAACCACCGAAGAGAAAGGTTGAGCCCAACTAAACCACTCGTGAGGCAAAGCCGCATGTGGAAGAAACAAAAATAAAAGCAGTTGTTTCGAAAGAGGATGACATTAATTTGCGCGTTTGTAGACTTCTTTAGAAATTAAATTAAGTATGTGAACTTTTTACATATATCAATGCCTAGTCCGTGAAGTTTTAAGAATCTCTACAAACTTAGCTGACAATGAAATAAATTTTTATAAACCATGCAGTCTTCTTTCCTATTCAGTGAAGTATCTAAGGACTATGCATACTCTTTTTAGTTATCGAAATCTGCAAGATCTTTGTAACTTCCCAGACAGTGAATAACTTCTACAGAGAAGTCTGTGGGACCTCACATATGTCTTCCATCTTCTTCATCACAATTTTAATAAGCTTGAAGTCCTCCATCATCTTGTTCTTGAATTCGTTAACATCTTCTGCCAATTTCCTACACTTTGCGTCAACCACTCATATCTCTTCTATCAATGATTCATCCACCCACTTGAACAATTGGTCATCATTTTTCTCTATATATATAAGAAAATTATAGAGACCTACCTACGATATGAGATTGAAGAATGTAAGAGATGAAACAAACCTGTAAACCTATCGTTCATTAGTAGAATCGACAATATGAATTATCTTTTGTCTTCAACATATAAGTAACCACTTTCTCTCCACACAAGAATCTACTAGGAACTCCATGCGATCTCCTCCTCACACTCTAACGACTCAAGCTAAAACGATGAATTAGATATCCTCTCCCTTAAATTGGATTTGCCTCAATAAAGAAATCAAGTTTGCCACGCTCTAACAATCAATTTTGCCTTTGCCCTTACACGATTTCGTTGATTTCTTAGAATCCTAAATCCCAAAAATCTATTTCTCACTCATTAAAAACCCTAATGACAATCAAATTTAATTGAAATGGTTAAGATAATGGTGATGGTGATTGATTTTCGGCTCGGTTTAGTGTCACATGGTAAATACTAATCGCGATTTTAGTGTCACATCACAATTACTAATCGCAATTACGACCAATTGATTTTGCAAGTGGCATGACTTTTAATCGAAAAGTATAGGTAAAATAGTGACTAGATTGATACATTTGAGTTGAAATTATAAGGAATCGAGAAGACTAAGGGAACTGACATTGGATATACATAGTGGAGGGGGCTTAGGACATTCCAACGGTTGGCTTCCTTTTTCTAAAAAAATGCACTTTCTTCAAATGAAGCAAAAAATAAAACAACATTTTCTCCAATAGTTTACTTCATTTTTTACTCGAAAAATATTCCAAAAATATTCTAATTATAATTTACAATTAATTATTAATAACACCTTCTAGTTTTTGAAGTTAACTATTTTATCCAAATAATTTTTTAGCACTATTTCAATAAAAAACAATATTAAATATAAATTAAACACAATCATAGAATTAGAATGAAATTACAAATGATTTTAAGTATCTTGTTTTTATTTTACTAATAATTATAAGTCAGTGTTAGTTCAATTTATTTATAATTTTTATTATCATTATATCCTCTATTATAAACATTACTAGTAATTTTAAATTTAATATATCATTATATGTTTAATTAAATATATATATTTGTATTATATATTAATATTTAAATCAAATTGATATAGAAAATGAATACATATACAGATAATATTACTCTGAAAGTATGCTAATTATGCAGCTTGATAATTACTCATGTTTATAATTAATTTTTTTGTTAGCATTAGGATTATAACAGATCAGCACAATAGGTAGTTTCTACATTATCATAGATACGAAAACTTTATCATAAATAAAAAATACTTTATATGGACTTATGAATGTTCTTAAATTAAAACTATTTTCCCACTTATAATTGATATCACCTGTGAAAGTAGTCTATTCAAATGATTTATCTAAATAAAAAATGTGTCAAAATAAATGAGTAATAATAATAAAATTTACTCACTTGAGAATGTTTTTTTTCCTTCTGTTTATCAAATTTGAATTATTGAACAGTTATTGTTAAAGATAGAATTATTATTTGGAATTCGAAATGTGATGTTGCATTTGCCCACATCCATTTCGAAATTAGGATATCTAATAGGATAGGATCTAGATTTGGATATTAAAACTTTTAAAGCCAAAAATTGTTATGGTTTTAAGTTTAATTAATGTGTATGTGATAAGGGAAAAAAAAAGGAAAAGGAAAATGGGGTACGTGGGTGTGTGTGTTGGGTATCGGGAAACTAAAATCCCACCCTCTCAGACGCTATTCCTCTCTCTCTATTAATAATCATGAATCCTCCAGCCGTACTGATTCGCCATCTTTTCACCCTTTAATGAATTTTCCTCCTCTCTTTTATTACTTCCACTTTCTTCTTCCTCCTCCCTCTCTCTAACCCAGAAAGCTCTGTTTCTCTTCTTGTAAGAAGCAACAATGCAGAGCAGCTTCAAAACGGTTCCTGATTTCTACTCCCACTCCTCTTTCTTCTTCAGGTACACTTAACATCACTTATCTCTTGCTCAACGCCTAAAAATCTAATCTTTTCTTCTTTATTACAACCAAGAAACAGAGGAGATAGTTGTCTTGAAGAGTTTCATCAACCCACCGATGGTTTTCACCTTGACGAAGCTGTCCATTTAAGTCCAAGTTAGCTTCTTTTTCTTATATATATGACTTACATATACAGACTGAAAAATGTTCAAGTTCCATCTTCTGCTTTCTCCAGATGTCACTGTTGCTTCCGCCAACTCACACTACGCGACGTTTGATACGGTAAAAGTTTGTTTCATCCGCCAACCATCTCTGTTAAATATACCCACTAATTTAACTCTCTTGCTAAAGGTCATGGAATGTGGCTTGAGAGAAAGACTTGAAGGAGAAGAGGAGTGTTTGGATACAGGTCAGTTGCTATTCCAAAAAGGGACAAGGCTATTAGGAGGAGAAGTGAACAACAACAGCAGTTTAGAGAATTGGTGTGATTCGGTTTCAGCTATGGCTGATAACACTGACACTTCCACAGATATTGATACTGATGACAAGACTCAGGTTTTGTTCCTTTGTCTTCTTCGTTCATTATCAAAAAGATTCTGTATTTTGATTTCTGTTTTTTGTTTCTTGTTTTGTCCCTTTTTTGTTTTATAATTTCATATTGATGGGTCACCTTGAAATTCGATCAATATTTTACTGAGATAATGTCCAGTTCAATGAGGGCTTGGTTTGTTTGTTTTTAATATGGTCTAGTGGGACTCACCATGGATGTTGTTAGGTTGTTGAACTAGTTACCAAAAAAAGTAAAATTTACAAGTTTCCATGTAAAGGTTCTTCCTTTTTATGGATATTATATGAACTTCAATGGCCCATGGCTAATAAAAGTGCTATTGTTTGTAAAGTTTCTTGCTTTGTCTGATGTTAGTGGCCCATGGCTAAACTATATATGCTTTTTGTTGGTATAATATGAATTCACTTCCACATGGTTTATGTTTTCATTAGCTTTTTATTTTTGTTGCTTAGCTAAATGGAAATCAGCAAGGAATGCTATTAGCAACTGATTGTTCAGATCAATCCAAGGTGAAATCTAGTGAGCAAAGGGTATAGATCTTTTAAATGAACCCTCCCTCTTGAGTATTGGAGTTTTGAATTGGAATCAACTTTGACATTTTTATATACTTTGTAGACACTTCGAAGACTTGCTCAGAACAGGGAGGCTGCTAGGAAAAGTCGATTGAGGAAAAAAGTATAGATAGCTGATTCATTGAACTGCGTATTGATATCTCCCCAATCCCATGATGTTCAAATTTACTTCATCTTTTGAATTGAAATGTCTCTTAAAACAGGCATATGTACAACAACTTGAGAACAGTAGGATCAGGCTAGCTCAGCTAGAGGAAGAGCTCAAAAGAGCTCGCCAACAGGGGTGTTTGGTTGAAAGTGGAGTTTCAGGTGATCACACGCATTTGGGCACTGGAAATGGTAAGACTTTCAGCATCCTATATACCATATCAAATGATCTTACTAGGGCCTAGGGGGTGTGCATTCGGAATTTATCGGTTCGGTTTTCGTTTTTAAATTTTGATTTTTTCAGTTTAAAAATCTTAAAACATATTTCGGTTTGTTAATTTTCGGTTAATGTAATATAAAAATCAAATATTGCCAAACCAAACCAAACCAAACCGAGAACCGAACTAAATTTAATAATTCGCCGAATCGAATCGAATTAACCGAGTAAACTGTCAGTTTGTTTGGTTAAAACTCCCACCCCTAGATCTTACTGAAGATGAAATTCTTGTTTGAAATTGCAGGTGCTTTTTCATTTGAAATGGAATATGGGCATTGGATGGAAGAACATCAAAGGCTAATCAATGACCTAAGATCAGGTGTGAATTTGCAGTTAGGTGACAACGAGCTACGCATGCTAGTGGATGCAGTTATGAGCCACTATGATGAAATCTTCAGACTTAAAGGAATTGGCATTAAAGTCGACGTCTTTCACATGCTTTCAGGCATGTGGAAGACCCCTGCCGAGAGATTTTTCATGTGGTTAGGTGGATTTAGATCATCTGAGCTACTCAAGGTAAAAAGAAAAAAGGATTCAATATCATTGGNCGCGCCCCCCCCCCTGCCGAAAGATTTTTCATGTGGTTAGGTGGATTTAGATCATCTGAACTACTCAAGGTAAAGACCAAAAATGTTCAATTTCATTGGTTTTGATCTTCTTTTTCATGATCAGTTTTTTTATTATATGTTCTTAGATATTGGGGAACCATGTAGATCCCTTGACTGATCAACAGTTGATAGGCATCTGCAATCTCCAGCAATCGTCTCAGCAAGCAGAAGACGCATTGTCACAAGGCATGGAAGCTCTGCAACAATCGCTTCTTGAAACACTTTCTTCTGCTTCAATGGGTCCAAACTCATCAGCTAATGTTGCTGACTATATGGGTCATATGGCTATGGCCATGGGGAAACTTGGCACTCTCGAAAACTTCCTTCGTCAGGTAAACAATCAAAAACCATTCGATACAAAGCCGGTCTTGAGTCCAAACATCGGAAGCTCGCTTTTTTTCTAAATTTAAAATTTTGGCCATTTTTAAAAAAGTTTGCAAATTTGGCCTACTTTTTTGTTTTAAATTGCAATCTTTAAAATCTGAGCAACAATTAGACAAGAGAAATGTTTTTAAAAAACCCTGAAAGGTTATATAATTGCAGGCAGATCTATTGAGGCAACAAACTCTGCAACAGCTTCATAGAATCCTCACCACAAGACAAGCTGCTCGTGCGTTTTTGGTCATCCATGATTATATTTCTCGGCTTAGAGCACTTAGCTCTCTATGGTTGGCCAGACCTAGGGACTAAAAGCCTGTCTTTAGATTTTTCACATTCAAAATATATTAAAACTAAAAGACCATTAACTCGTCGCTTTTGTCTTTTAGATAATCTGTTAGCATTTAGAATCAAATCATCTTTTTATGTTACATTTTCCTACCTAAAATCCACAAAATTACATACAAGTATCTCAGCGAATCATGCCAGGTACAACTATAGGAGGTGTTACTTTCTCTCGGCTCCATTTCTCTATATTCGATATCCAACCTGATAACAACAAAATTTCGCAATTTGTGAATCCTGAAATGTATATCAGATTCAATTATATATGTATATATACCGATAGAAGGGTCAACGCCGCGGTTCTTGAGCTCTCTAGATTCTTGGCAGATAGCACAAGGTGTGCAAAAGAGATGTACCCAAAAGTCACGACATGGTTCATGAGGCAATGCGAAATGTTGTCTAAGCATAGACCGGCTTGGAAACGCGTAAAGCCATGAACAACCCACAATTCCTAATGCCATATGAATCAAACCTGCGCTCATACAAGCTGGCATTATCCAAATTCTTTTGTTTAGATTCTTACACATAAAAACGTCCATGTTATTAATATATGAATGAATGATTCTTACATATGGTTCCTCTGTTTACGATCTCGGAGTTTTGAGCGAATGACACACATGGTAATATAGCTGTCTGAACACCTTTTCGGATTCAATTCAAGAAGATGAAGATAAATTAGACATGAAAGAGAAAAGTGTTTTGTTAGAAAGAGAGAAGAGGGACGTACAAATGAGAGCATCTTCGTGACAATCGCATAGACCGGTGGTCCATAATCCCTGAGGAAGATGTCCGGCGTACGGCTGATCCCTGAACGATGCTCCCTCCGCCTTGAACACCGGCCCATCCCCGTACATTTTTTGCAAATTTTGATTTTAGTAATTAGTAACAAAAATTCAATAACAACAAAATTCAATAACAATTATGATAAATAATCACTTTCTCATTGTTGTTTTCTTCTGAAAATTTGAAAAACACACAAGAAAATTCCTAAATTAAAAAATATGTACTTTTTTACGATTGGAGCTGGACATATGCACCAAGAAAACCTTCAGCACAAAATAGAAAAAGATCAGCCTCAAATTTCTTGGTGAGAAAAAAAAACTTATAGAAGGATTTTAAACAGATTAGTAACGATTTATCTAAATGTAAGTGTATAATATGAAAACTAGTTGTGAGCTAATATACAAAAATAGTAAAGCGTTATTAGATAAGATAGGTTATACACATTACATAAGTTAAATCTTGTAAGAATTGTACAATCCTGTTGCATATTATCTTATCCAAACCAGTCAATGTTGGTTTGATGGTTAAATCTTCGTTGGATTGTGACTAAAGAACGGTTTTGGTTCGGGATGCTTAGAAATTTCAATTAGGATGTTTATACATTGCTTCAAAGTATTCCCATTGAATAAAAATTAATTACATAAAAATTATTAAGAAACTCTAATTTTTTAACAACAACGTTGACTTTGTTAAGACTTTCTAAAGTTCAAATATATGAATATTCAATTTTAACTAAGACATTTGAATTGTAGATAGGTTTAGGATTAATGCTGGGATATATTCAGCATCTACGCGCAAGATTAATGTACTAAAATATGCATTTTAGAGATGAAAAATATTCCATCGTTGACACAATTAACTCTGAAAGTGAGCGTGAAAACTAAGGGACTTACGGAAATAAAAATATTTATCCACTAATATGAATATCATGAAGGAATACAAACTTATGAAACGAAGAGTACTTAACAAAAGTATGTTACTGATTATTGATAAAAACAACGAATCTAACTCAATCTAGACATTGGTGGTTGTAACGATGGAGGAATTGCAGACACCGATGCAGCCGCTCGTGCCCGTCGTTCCATATTGCCATGCCACCCAATGGACAAGTCGAGTGTGTTTTTGTGTTGAAGTTGCCTATACTCTTGACAAAGAGCGCATGGTTCGCAGCAAAAGTGGACGCAACAATCACAACAAGGTCTCTCCTTGAGATTGTATTGTGCTCTGAGTTTGGTTCGATAAAAGCAAGAGTAGAGACTACTCCCTCCGTATCCAGTAAACATGAATATGATCATGTACATCGCTCCACTCACACCACAAGAAGTGGATCCTCTATCTACAATCTCCGCGATGCGTCCAAAGGCAACGCAAGGGCACCAGCAAGTCAAGCAGCATGAATTTATGTCCACGCAACATTCGCACAAATCAGTTGACCAACCAATGGCCTTGGCACGTCCTGGTCCTGGTCCTGGTCGGTCGTTGGAAGAAGGACTCATTTGTGTGATATGTTTCAATCTTAAGAAAAACGATGCTTCTTTTCTTATGATTCAGTTTTCTTATTTATATACATATATAATATTTTGGTACCTTTTCGTCGATTAACCGTTAATAGCATACGGACGCGTCGTTTAGTTTTGCTTTTTTGTTTTCCACTATTATAAAAATGCTATCTGCAAAATATACCATCCGTATCCTTTTGATTAACCTTTTTTGTACCAAAAAAAAGTCTATAAAAAAATCTAATTCATGATATGAGTTAAAAATGAACTTTTGTAAGGAAAATGTATTTTACCGTAAATAATGTGAAATCACAGTTTAACAGAAAATCTTGTAACTGTGTTGCATGATAAACCATGAAATTTTATTTTTTGACGAGCTAGAAATTGGTTATAAAGTTTGTTTGTTTTTTCAGAAGAGGACTATTATTTTTAGGAGTTCTATCAATTCCTTAGCTTTTTCATTGAAATGATTACGAGTGCAAATGAAGGTGATTAAAATTTTTAAGTGGAATGATAACAATTAGAAGAATGGTTGCATGTTGACCAAAAAAAAAGATAAAAAATAGCCGGAAAGAAATACATGTTGAAATTAAATGATAAATGTTTAAAGAAATATATATATAAGATTAATAGTTGTAGAGAATACATATAATATATATATATATATATGATTATTATTAATAAATATGATTAAAATTATATATTTTAAACTAAAAATTGTTTAATATTTCAAAAATCATATAAATAAAATTATTGATTTCAAATTACAAAATAATATTATTTAAATAAATTAACGTTGTCATTTTGGTAGTCACATTTGCTCAACAATTTGACCACAAATAATTTTTACATATGTCTGTGCTTTTTTTTCTACACCAACACTTTCATATCAATTGCGTCATCATTGCCATTAATGTTCTCATGTGAATTAGTTCTTAACTCTAGTTTTTAAAAGTCAATGTCTTCTATTTTGTTTATGCCAACGAAACTATGAAGCTCTATTATTGCAATTATAACACGTCTTTGTACTGCAACATTATACTTTAGAAATTCATTAAGACTCTCGATTTTTTCTTCCAAACATCGAACGTGACTGAACGAATGGATGCCATCTGTTAAACATCTCTTTGCTATTTTTTGGCGGTTCACAATTCAAAAACTTTTGTAAATAATATCGTGTGCCATTATTACTTTGTTTTCTGTATGGAACTAAATATCCACGTCTGTTGGCATATCCAAAATCTGCAAGATAATATTTATCTTCAAAAGAAATAAAACACATAGGATAATCTCAAATAACTGTTGAAAATATACGTGCATCGTGACCTCGCCATACCAACAAAAAAATATATAAAAACATGTCTAAGCTGAAAATTATGCTGTTTTCAGGTAAAAATGCCAAATTACTTTTTATCATTACAACACATGATAATTTTTTGCGGTTTGAACAACATTAAAAAATAGGCACACTTGCTTATGAAATCTGACACACCATTTCACTTATTATCTTATTATATAAATGAAAATGATATTAAAGTACTAACGATAAGTTGGCCCAGTTGGTTTAAACGCAGTCGCTGATGATGTTGTGCTCATGAGTTCGATTTAGAGTGAGAGAGATCTGCTTTCCTGGTCATCCAGAAAAAAATGATATTAAAGTAAACATGATAGATGTGTTATTATAACTTACGAAATCATGACATATGTTACTTTTATTTTACATTTTAACACATGTTAGTAAAAAATAAAAATTAGCTTTATTCAATAGAAAAAATACATTAAATATATATATATATAGGGATCCTTTATATTTATATATATATATATATATATAACGAAGAAATGAAAACTATACAATGTATCAACTCATAGTATATAAAATTAGAAGAGTAATAATATCTATATGCGCTTTTATAATTATATAATTATAAAATATGCTGAAATAAATTTGTATCACAATGAATGTTATCATGTGCATCAGTGCATGCTAACTCTTGTATTAATATATAGTATCATTTTGGTGATATTCTGTTATTTTAATTTAAATATTATGTTTTTTCAAATTTAAATATTTACGCATAATATTAAAAGTTATATATAATTAAGTCTTAAAAGAGATATTTTTATAAAATAGTTAAATATTTATTTTTTATAATGTTTAGTCTTAAGTAATATGCTTTTAAAATCCTATAGATATGTTATCTTGAAGTTTCTGAAAATCTATTTCAGTTTTGGGTATTCAAAATTATGATTTACAAAACACAATATGTTAATAACTAAAGGGGATTCACAAAAATACTACAAAAAATTAAGTATATTCCAAAAATACCGAACGCTCCCAAAAGTTCCAAAAATATTACAATTTTTTCCAAAAATATCACAATAATGTTTTTGTTCCAAACATACCACAAAATTGAAATAGCTTAAAATTTATAATTACATCCTAAAACCCCAAAATCAAACCTACCCCTTCAAAATTAAAACATAATCTCTATTTAGTGAACCCAAACCCAAAATTTTAAATTCTAAAACCTTAAAATTCACTTTTTATGTTTGTGGTATTTTTGAAACATTTGGGAGTGTGTGATATTTTTGGAACTTTTGGGAGTGTTGATAAACAAGATTTTGCTAACTCTTATCTAAGTAAATGTCTTAAGTCTACTCATGTCATTGTAGCACTTAAGAATCAATCCAAATTCAAGAAATAATAACACACTAATCCTATATGAATCTTATCTAGTCTAAGCCAATAAAATTGGTTGGTTTTAATTACTTTTAAACACTCAAACATGCTTAAAATAAAAAGACAACAAAAGTCAACAAAATCAAAGATCAACAGCAATTAACAAAAGTCAACAGAATATTAAACTTGA
>OVAV01000583.1:0-17242 GCA_900406375.1 Iberis amara | reverse complement strand
ACGTAGGATGTCTCTCAAATGCTGAAAGGGAGAAAAAGTCAGAGCCAAATCAAGAATCACATCAGATTAAAATGTTTCTATACCCAATTATGCAGGTGGCGAATTGGGATCTAGAGGAGTTCAAAACCTTTAGCAGAAAAAAGAGTAACACATCTCTTTATTTAGAAGGAGGACAAGATGATGAACATGAGGAAAAAGAGATAATGAAACACACTTCATTTTGGAGAAACCACGTGTGGGATCCTGGTGGAGTATCTACCGAGCATAATGAATGGAAGGGGTTAAAGAAATGTTACAAACATGGTAGATTAAAGAGGTTAGCTCAAAGATTGTCTAGAAAGTGGTGGTGTTATGGAAAAATGGTTGGGTTAACTCGAGAACTACAACAACCACAAAATTCTCTACAAGAAATCAACTCCATAGAGCTTTATAAGTTAGTTATATGTTCTTTTGTTGGTATAGAAACCTGGCTGGACACTAGGCTGAACTTAGTCTTGGCTATGGTGATTTGTGGAAACAAGTGGGTAGAACAAAGAAAGATAAGGGGAATAGGTTTTAGGGAAAAGCATATAATTGAATCTTATGCAGTTACAGGAGTGCTATGGACTGTGAGGACGTTGGTTCAAGAAATTTCCAAGGTGTTAATTGTTATTGTGTTGGAGGTAATGGACATTTTCCAAGGAGTACGATGGGTCACTGTAAACTTTCACAACAACAAAAATCATTATAAGGATGAGATAAAGACACCACCAAAGATGACACACTTGGATCAAAGGGAGGCTCCACCAATCCTTCCACCAGTCAATCTTCTCTTGAAGAACATATTGATTCTCATCACTTACGCTGAGAATGACATTATAAGATGCAGGTTTTTCGAGAAGATTTTTGATCAATTTGAGAATTCTTTAGCTATATTTCTCGCATGTGCAGTGTTTCACTTGCAAAGGCCACCTGACATGTGTGTCACTCTATACTATGCTCTCAAATTAGCTATTGCGGTGGGAAGAAATATCAGTGAACGACTTGGTTTTCGGTATCCGATGAGATTGCTAGTGCAAGTCCCACACTTTCCATCCTTGAGGACAAGGATGTTCTCAACAGGGGAATATTGTGATAGGAATATCTATGATTCATCTCTTTGGTTCAAGCTATTAATCAGTTTGGTACAATTGGTGGTTATGATTAATTATTGTAAATCGGTTTAGCATATGTAAACCGATAATTTAGGTCATCAATTAGTATTTGTAAGCTCTTAGCCATTTTTGGCAAATCATCAATCAAAAATACATTCTCCTTAACCTCTTGATCTCTCAAATAATCATCATCATCTTCCATTATCAATCTAATGTTCTTCAAGATGATGCTTCTACCTTTTGTGATCATCTTCTAGTTCTAGATTGCCTATTCTCCGAATCTTCGGTAGATTTCTAGAACGGGATTTATCTTCACTAGTTTTACTGTTTCAATATATGATCTATAGTTTTCTGATAATTTTGTGTATGGCATTCTCTTCCATGCCACAAGAAGATCACACGACTTTGTTCAAACAATTTTTCGTAAGTTTTAACATTTTAAATAATAAAGATTTTAACATATTAATTTTTATTTTTATAAATATAATCCTTAATACAAAAAACATGTTTACCAAGATTTCTTCTAGGATCCGACATTGACGAAAGAGGTCTGTGAGGCATTCCTTGTGGAAGAAACAATACAAATATACAATACTCTCGTATGTCGAACGAGCAAAAGACCAAATGACAACAAAAAGAAGTGACAAGTGGAGTAGACGAGGAATTGTTTGCTTGTTTTATTGCCAATTGGCCGAAGCATGAGATTGTGACAAATTCCTCTACACACTTCCACAACAAGAAGAGCAACCAAAAGGGGAAAGGGTGAGTATGTTCACAATGCGAGGGCTACTAGTTTCCGTAAAGTTGAAGATCAGCTAGTAACTCGTTTTTTGTTACATTACTAATTTTTCAAAAAAAATTTTTTATTTTTTTGTAATGTTATACTTTATTCTCTAAAAAACAACTTTTTATAAGGAATTTAGCTAATTAATAGCTTAAATAATCGTATCTAAAAGTATAAAACTAATAAATAAAACTGAACCATAATTGGAGTAAATCAGGGAAACGCGAAACACCCAATACACGAAAGCTACTGCTTTTGTTCTTGATAGAATTCCTAATGTTTTGAGACATCGATTGAGCTTGTAACGGAGGGTGGCCATGACGTTGCCTATTCCACTCTAACTAGAACTGATGAATGAAAGACAAAGGAGGAGCAAGGTTGGTTGTGGACCAGACCAAGAGCAAAGTCTCTCAACAATTTAATCCCATTGACAAGAATGATATTACTTGGTTTTAATGTTTTATAGTGGGCATTGATGCCTGCTATTTAGAGTTATCCGAGCTTTTTATGTAAATTTGGTATATTTTACAAGTTTCTAGGTGTTCGGGTCGTTTTGTAGCAAAAGAACGATTTTCTGCACAAAAATATGTGAATTTGGTTAAGTTCAGAATGAGGAGATCTACACTTCGATCAATCAATCCAATGATTCGGAGAAAACTAGGAGATATAGAACGATTGATCTACCTTTGGATCGATCACATATCGATCGATCCACATAGCCGAGAAATTTGAAGAATTTCCATTTATTTGCACATATGGTCCTCAAGTCTATCTTTTTACTTATTTTTAGCTTTTCCTTTTTAGACTGTAAAAGCTTTGTGGCTTAGTTTTATTTACACTACGCTTTCATCTATTCTAGCTTTTATAGAGGGAGACGAATCTGAACCTTGTATTTGGAAAAGTTTTTTGAACCCTCATTATATTCCAATATATTGTTATTTTATGTTATTGATTATGTGTTCTTCAATGATTACGCTTTCTGTTAACTTTACTATGTGTGAGTAGTTTCATATTAGGTTAGTTTTTCCCGGGGAAACTAGGTTTGATAGTTAGGGTTATCAAAATAGGGATGAATTTGTTAGGTTTTTAGTCTAGACTTGTTCTTAATGCATGAATTAGAGTAGCTAACTAGTTTATTGATATTAGATAGATCAATGCAGAGAGATTTGGTTTAGAGGTCTGATCTAGTCTGGATGAATAAGTGTTCTTGCTTGCAAGAGTATTGTCCTGAATGCTTATGAACATATTGAATCTAAACTTTGATGCATGTTTGAATTATCTGAATACGGAGAGAGTTTGTCTTTAGTAATTCAAGCATAGGGTTTTAATACTTTGAGAGGAGATTAATATATTGTTGTCTTTTGAGTTGAGAAATATTTTCAAAGTAAAATCCTTGCATGATCATCTGAGCTTTTAAAGATGACTACCTATGGATTTTCTGTTGCCAGTCACTTTTAGTTTATTGATTTACGTCGTTTTAATTAGCGTTTTGCATTTTTCTGGAAACAAACATACAATCTTAATTGTCTTAGCTTGAGTCAACATTAAACTGAATGTGCACTATCTGGCCTATGTGGAATTTGACCAATTTATGCTATAATGATATGTTCTTTGCAGTGTAGTTTTAGGATTAACTCCTGAGCGTCTCAGAATTTTGGCAACATTGTCGGGGACCAATTATGCCTTTTAATTTTTCTTTAGAGTTTAGCCTAAGATTTTATTTTACATTACTCACTTGCTCTATCTTCTTGATTTTGTTGTTGTAGGTGCATGACCAGACGATCTAACAAATCCAAAGAATTTTTCAACCTCAGTAATGCAGAACTCTCGAAGTTAGAACACTGAAGCCGGAAAGAAAGAACAAAAGCAAGTTCATCATCTTCGATGGCTGAAAATCATCAAGAAATTTCGTGAACCTAGATGGTCAAGATAGCGCACTAATCAACCCCGTAGGAGGAAGGGAGAACAACTTGCAAAAAAATGTGCGCCAAGGAGCTGTAATGGTAATCAGATTGGATAGAACTTCATCCTTGTGGGAGATCTAAAAGCAACTGCCAACAATCGCCCAGTTCCTCATAGGACTCTAGTTGGGGGTTTCAACAATCTCGAAGCATTCTTTGCTAACAGGAATTCCATTCGTCTACTCCACCTCCCAGACAAGAGTTCACCATTCCTAAGCAACTCATCCCTTTGGTAAGGCAGAACCAATTACATGGTCTAGCTTCTGAACATCCCATGGACCATGTTGACTGTTTTGAGGACATATGCGGGACTACTCGAATCAATGGAGTCTCAAGGGATTACATTATGTGCACTTTTTTAACCATTCTCTAGCCGAAAAGCCCTTAGGTGGCTAAAATCTCTACCAGCTAACTCCATTCAGACTTGGGAAGAATGCAGATCTAAGTTCCTCAGTCACTTCTACACCACCACCAGGAACAACACTCCGTGAAACAAGATCTCCCAGTTTCAGCAGGGTCCTATGGAGTCTTTCTATAAATCATGGGAAAGATTCAAGGAGTATCTTCGTGACTGCCCTCACCATTGTTTCAATGATTTGAACCTAATCAACACCTTTTACAGAGGTGTAAATCAGAAGTACCAACTCTCCCTAAACACAACCAGCAATGGTGACTTCATGACCAAACCTGTTCCGAATGCCAAGAACTTAGCTGCAAGCAACAACAATAATTATCATAACATCAATAGAAGACCTAAGGTATCAACTTCTAACTTGCAGAAGTGAAAAGAATGCTTACTCAGCTCCGCAAGAATCAAAAGAAACATGTCAACTTCACTGAAGATACTGAGGAAATTAAAGCCAGTTTCTTTTCTTTCCAAGAAATAGTTAATGAAGAAGAAGAAGAAGTGAGCTATGTCCATAGCCAAGGGAACTATCAGAATAGAGGGTCTTAAGCTTCAACATTGGAGCTTTCAGCTCACTCGGTGGCAAAGAGGTTGAGTATGACAGATATCAAAAGAACAAAGATCTTATTGGTGCTGGCTAACCCCTCTTTAAAATACCCAGTTAGATTTCTGGAGAATCTCCCTGTAAAGATAGAGACAAGTTTTGTTCCTACAGACTTCTTGATCATGGAGCTTGGAGAAGAACCCAAAGACCCTTTGATCTTGGGAAGACCTTTTTTAGCTAATGCTGGAGCTATCATTGATGTCAAGAAAAGGAAGATTGATCTTCACTTCGGGGACTTAGTGATGAAGTTCAACATTGAGGAAGTGATGAAGAAGCCCACTATAGATGCAAATCCTTCTGGATTGACACTATTACAGAGGTTGTAGAGGGAGTTGCTGATGACTTCCTTTTTAATGATCTTTTAGAGATTGCATTGACTAACGCTACTGATGAGAATGTTTCATTTAGTGATGAAGTTTCAAGTTTTACCAGGGTGATTGACTCTAGTAGGAGGATTGAGGAGATGACTGACCATTAGTGGAGAAAATTGTGAAGTCTTCACCTAAACCGTACTCTGCACCTATTGAAGACCCTTTGAGTGAGCTGAAAGCTCCAATGTTGAAGCTTAAGACCCTCCCTGCAGGGCTAAGGTACCGTTTCTAGTTCCTAATTCTACATACCCCGTAATTGTAAATGTTGATTTGAACAATGTTGAGACTGCTTTGCTTTTGTGTCAATTCAAAAAGTATCGTAGAGCTCTAGGTTACACTTTAGATAATATCATAGGGATTTCACCAGATTTTTGCATGCATAGGATACATCTAGAAGATGAGTTTAAGATTTCTATAAACATCAAAGGCGTTTTAATCCTAATTAAAAAGATGTTGTTAAGAAGGAGATTATGAAACTTTTAGATTCAGAAATAATTTACCCTATTTCATATAGTAACTAGGTTAGTCGTGTGCAAGTTGTTCCTAAGAAGGGGTATAACAGTTGTTAAGAATGAGAAGAATGAGAAGAATGAGTTGATTCCAACTAGAATTGTTACCTGTCATAAAATGTTGTTCCTGTGNGGGGGGGGGGGGGGGGGGGGGTATAACAGTTGTTAAGAATGAGAAGAATGCGTTGATTCATGTGTATGTTGTTCCTCAAAAAGGGGTATAACAATTTTTAAGAATGAGAAGAAAAAGTTGATTCCAACTAGAACTGTTACAGGTCATAGAATGTACATTGACTTAGGAAATTAAATGCTACAACTCGCAGAGATCATTTTCCTTTACCTTTTATTGACCAGATGTTTGAGAGATTAGCTAACGACCCTACTACTATTTCTTAGATGGTTATTCAGATTTCTTTCAAATTCCTATTCACCCAGATGACTATGAGAAGACTACACTCACATGTCATTTTTGGTATATATGCTTATCGCAGAATGCCTTTTAGACTATGCAATGCTCCAACCACCTTCCAAAGCTGCATGATGTCTATCTTTACAGATATAATTGAGAACATATGAAAGTATTTATGGACGATTTCTCAATCTATGGATCTTACTTTGATGTTTGTCTTGCTAACTTTTGCATGGTTTTACAGAAGTGTGAGGATAAACACTTGGTTCTCAACTAGGAGAAGTGCCACTTCATGGTGATTAATGGGATTGTACTTGGACACAAGGTCTCTAAGAAAGGTATTGAGGTAGACCGTGCTAAAATTGAAGTTATGACTAACTTTCAAGCACCCAAGTTTGTAAAAGACGTACACAGCTTTTTAGGTCATGCAAGTTTTTACAGGTTGTTCATTCAGGACTTCTCAGAGATTGCTAGACCTCTCATTAGGTTGTTGTGCATAGAAGTCAAGTTCAAATTCGATGATGAGCGTGTGGCTGATTTTCTCGCCATAAATGGAGCTTTAGTAAGTGCTCCAATAGTTCAACCACTAGATTGGATTCTCTTTTTTTTTGGTGGTAATGTGTGATGCTAGGGATTTCACTGTAGGAGCGCTGTTCTTGGACAACGAAAGGATAAAATCTCCATGTCCTCTACTATGCTTCAAGAACACTAGATGTAGCTAAATGAAACTATGCAACAACTAAAAAGGAACTCCTAGCGATTGTCTTTGCGTTTTAGAAGTTCAAATCCTATATAGTTGAGTCCAAAGTAGTAGCCTACACCGATCATGCGACTTTAAGATATCTTCCTTCTAAAAAGGATGCTAAACCCAGATTATTGCGTTTGATTTTACTTTTATAGGAGTTTGAATTGGAGATCAAAGAGAAAAAATGTATAGAGAATGGAGTCGCAGATAATCTTTCCAGACTTAGAGTGGAAGAGCAGGTTCCAATTGATGACAACTTAGCAGAGGAACATATCTATTCTATCAACACTAGAGTGGTAAGCACTCTCCACTATCCAAAACACAGAGAGTTGCGGTTATTCAAACTTGGTTTCGTGATTTTGCTAACTTTTTGGCTGCTGATGTTGAACCACATGTTTATAGGTTACCGAAAGAAGAAGTTGTTCAGGGATGTCAGACACTACTACTAGGATGAACCATATCTCTACAAGTTATACTCATATGGTATGTTTCGGAGGTTTCTACATGAGGAGGAGATTTAAAATGTCTTGTATAATTTTCATAGTTCATATTATGCTTGTCACTTCACTATATTCAAGACTTTTTCTAAGGTGCTACAAGCTGGTTTCTGGTGGCCAACCATGTTCAAGGACTCTCATTCCTTCATATCTCGTAACGATGCATGTCAGTGACAGGGAAATATCTCAAAGAGAAATGAGATACCACCAAATTTTATTAAGTAAAAGTTTTTGATGTGTGGGAAATTGACTTTATGGGGTCCTTTCCTTATGTCTCATAAGAGTCAATATATTCTAGTTGATGTTGATTATGCATCTAAGTGGGTTGAAACAATTGTTAGCCCCACTAATAACTCTAAGATTGTGCAGAAGATGTTTAAATCTGTGATTTTTCCCAGGTTTGGTGCTCCTAGAATAGTCATTAGCGATGGAGGCTCTCACTTCAACAACAAGGTCTTTGATGGGTTTTTAAGGAAGCATAGAGTTAGATACTAAGTAGAAACACCATATCATCGTCAGACTAGTCGATATGTAGAAGATTTAACAGGTAAATCAAGTATATTTTGCAGAAGACTGTGAATGGTTCTAGGAAAGATTGATCTTTGAAGCTATATAATGCACTTTAGGGTTACAAAACCGCATTCAAGACCCTTTTAGGTACTACTCCATTCCACTTTGTTTATGGTAAAGTTTCTCACTTACATGTACAATTGGAGCACAAAGCTGCCTGGACTGTCAAATTGCTGAACTTTGACATGAAGACCGCAACATACAAGCGTCTCTTTTAACTTCATGAGTTAAATGAGATTCGACATATAGCTTATGAAAACTCCAAAATCTACAAGAAAAGGACCAAAGCTGCACATGAAAAGAAGATCATTCCCAGAGACTTTCAACCAAATGATCAAGTGTTGCTCTACAATTCTTGTCTGAAACTATTTCCTGGGAAATTGAAATCTACGTGGTCTGGACACTTCATCATCAAAGATGTAAGACCATATGGTGTAGTTGTTCTCTATGATCGCCAAGGTAATGATTTTGTTGTGAACGGTCAAAGGCTTAAGCCTTATCTAACTACTTTAGAGCTTAGAAAGCAACCTCAGATTTCTCTTGTTGATCCGACCTCCGCTTAGAGGTAAGTCCGTCAAGCTAATGAAATTAAACAAGCGCTGAGTGGGAGGCTGCCCACTAATTGGTGTTATATATTTACTATTCTAGTTGTTTTGAGTCTTACCTTATCTGACTAACATATTGATTTTCAGCTTTGACTTCATCGTTGCCTTAGGATAATTTTGAGCAGATTGAGGATTTTCACTTGGAGGAGTGATGTGATCCTGCCTTGATGATTGATGATGTGAAGGTGGAGTATGTACTGATTTGACCAGAAACATATGATTATGGAATGATGAAGTGAAGGTGAAGGTTGTGGACGTTATAAACAGTAAAAGGATGGAGATTCTTTGATGTTTGGATACAGGATTAAAGGATATCACACCCAACAACCAGATAGACCTTGAGAATCACTCTACAAGGGTTTACTTTGGAATCACTCCTTAGCAGATTATAAATCTCATATTTTAAGAGAACACTCTTTTAACTCAAACTTGCTTAATTAGAAAGAAGTGGCATGTTCTTTGCCTTGGTCTTCATGATCAAACAATTGAGAAATTACGCACTGAACCAATTGCCTCATTAAAAAAAACTTGGAAAACCATTGGGACAAAACCAAGTCTAGGAAAAAGAGTACAATTAGAAACACTAACCTAATTGTTGATCATTGGTTTGGATGCATAAGATAGTTGTATGTATCACATCCAAACCTGAGTCATTGGAAGGGTTCCAAGAATGACTCAAAAGTAGTGAGATAGTTCCAGTAAACTTCTTAGTCCTAGCTCTTGTCATTGATCCTTGTTGAATATCCATATCATCCTCTGGTTTAAGCAATGCCTCCTCAACTTCAAGCCTTGTCTCCTTTGCTCCTTGGGTGTAGCTCCTTAGATTCACATCATCCTTTCCCTCTTGAAAAAAGATTTGACCTCAAATTGAACTCATCTGCAACAGAAGTACTAATATAAGCAACATTAAAGCTATTACTTACTTGGTACTTACCTTGAAGATCCAGCTTGTAGGAGTTGTCATCAATCTTGTGTATGATCTTAAAGGACCCTCAATTCTTGGCTTAAGCTTTGATTTTCCTTTTGCTGGAAATCTTTCCTTTCCTAAGTGTAACGAAACAAGGTCGCCTTCTTTGAACTCCATTTGATGCCTTCCCTTGTTTTATTTCTTAGCATACTGCTTGGTTTTTGCCTCAATGTTCTACGTCGCCTTTTCATGTATTTTCTTGATTACATCAGCCTTCTTCTTTTCATTTGTACTTATTCTTTCACTCAAAGATGAATGTATTAAATCCAATGGAGACAAAGGATTAAAACCATAAACTATTTGAAAAGGTGAATATCTAGTGGCAGAATGTACACCATAATTATAGGCAAATTCACCATGCGGCAACCAATCTTCCCATTGACTACTTCTGTTTGACAATCAGTTTGAGGGTGGCAAGTTGTATAAAATAACAGTTTGGTGCCTACCTTCCCCCCCTCCACCATGTTTTCCAAAGGTAGCTTAGAAACTTAGTATCTCTATCCGAAACTATAGTCCTAGGCATTTCATGTAGTCTAACTACTTCCTTAAAGAACATATTTGCAACATTCACAACATCATCAATTCTTGACAAGCAATAAAGTGAGCCATTTTTGAGAACCTATCTACAACCACAAATATAGAATCCTTACATGTCCTTGTTCTTGGTAAACCAGCAACAAAGCCCATTGCTATGTCATTCGAGGGATGAGTAGGAATATGTAAAGGGTGTACAAACCGTGTGGTTGGACTTTAGATTTGGCTTACAGTTTATGCATATGCCACATATCCTTTCTACATCGTTTCGCATATGCGGCCAAAAGAAGTGTTCCCTGCAAAGTGTGAAGAATTTTGGATACACCGAAGTGACCCATTAGTCCTCCTCCATGTGCTTCCCTAGTAAACAACTCCCTCAAAGAACAATTAGGTACTTATGGCTTATTTTCATTGAATAAAAACCCATCCTGCCTATAAAACTACCATAAGCAAACTTCTCACATTATTTAAACATATCTTGAAAATCAGGATCATTAGCATATAAATCTTTATTATGCTCAAAGCCTAATAATCTAGCATCAAGAGAAGAGAGTAGAGTATACCTCCTGGAAAATGCATCAACAACCATATTGTCTTTACTCTTCTTGTAATTGACGACATAGAGAAATGATTCAATGAATTCAACCCACCTATCATATGTCTTTTTAAGCTTATGCTGCCGTTTTAAATGCTTGAGAATAATGCTACCAGGTTTGCAATGCTCTAACTAAGGCATACAACTCCTTATCATATGTATAATGGTTGAGGGTATATCTTTCAAGTTTCTCACTGAAAAAGGCTATAGGCTTTTTAACTTGCATCAATACAGCTCTGATTCCTATACCTGAGGTATCACACTCAATCTCAAAGGTTTTTAGAAAATCATTCAATATTAATAAAGGTGCATTAGTAAGTTTATCCTTTAAAGTCAGAAATGCGTTCTCTTGTGATGGCCCCCATTTCAATCCCACATCCTTCTTGATAACTTCGGTTAGAAGGGATGATATAGTGCTAAAATCCTTGATGTTGGGGTCAAAATTGGTCACGATGAAATCAATGTCTAAAAGCTTTCACGGAAATGTTAATCACTCGATCCGAACATGAAACTACGCATCTCTCATATCCCGATCAACTGAACGAACAACCAAGCCGTGAAATACGAAAGATCCCCAGGGATATGTTCCAGAACAACAAAAAGTAACCGCAATCACCAGACAAATGCTTTGGTTCCGAATCTTGTTGTTTACAGACAAGCAAAACCAAGTACGTTTAGCTCGCCCATTGGCGAGCCGAATAACACACGTTCAGCTCTCCCATTGGCGAGCTGAACGACACACGTTCAACTCGCCAATGGGAAAGTTGTACAACACACGTTAAGCTTGCCCATTGGCGAGCTGAACCGCATACGATTATGCTCGCCCATGGGCGAGATGACCATGTCTCGGACAAATCGTCTCTCACTTCGTATCGTTTCGAGTTTCCGTTGGAAGTCTACGATAAAAACCGTAAAACTCATTCCTTTTGTATAAGTTCCAAATTAATTGTATAAACGATAATGGTTAGCTTGAACACCGAAGTTATCCTATCTATACGATTATTTCCTACAATTTGCAAAAGAATCGTAAAATCGCTTCGTAAAAGTTTTAATCGTATAAAACGATAACGGCTAACTTAAACACCAATGTTATCTCACCTATACGATTGACATTATTATTTTGCGGAATATGTATTGTATCATTGTACGAAAGACCGACTCTCCGATAGGAATCGTAAAAATCGTCTAAACTGCAAAGCAGCCTAAAGAGGCGTAAAACGCGATAGCGGCCTAAAGAGGCGTAAAACGCGATAATGGTCCACTTACGATTTCAGAAGAGAATCCGGTCTAATACGTGTGACGGTCTATCCTAGTTTTGCAAAACATAAAAATGGAAGAAACCTAAAAAGGAACCTTCTCGAAAAAAGGTAAACTCGCATACGAAAAGGAACATTTTCGCAAAAGAATTCGGTCCACTACGTGTGACGGTCTATCCTAGTTTTGAAAAACGCTCATACGCAGATTTAGAATAACATTTCTTTTGCTCTTTTCGTACTTTCATTTTTCGTATTTTTATTACTTATTGTCGTGTTCTAATCTTATATACGTTTGGCTTACCAGAAATCTGGGACCTCTGGGAAAGTTAAGGTTTCTTGACTTCCCTTAACTAACATAAATCGATGGTGTGAATTTTGATTCCCATAGTTTGACGGTACAAAGAGGGGGGGGGGTACGAATCAATTTTACTCACATCCGCGAAACGAAAAGATCGGTTGTGGGCCGAAAATCAAAACGACCAACCAACTCGTGACAGTATAACACCTAACGACAACGGTGATAACACTATATCGACGAACGTCACCGCAGTCAATGCCAACGCAAACACTGCGGCGTTCGATGAAATTAAGAAGATATATGTTCTCGAGTCTCGAAAAGAAGTCGGCCGAACAAGATAAGCTAAAGAGTTCTTTTGCTAAACATGTTGAGACCTTAACCGCGAGAACCAGAGCCATCTTTCTGCGCGAAATTACCAAGCGTCGCGGAAGACGAATCGATTTTGAGACCCCGTTCGACAGGGCACAAAACGCGCAAAATGAACTGCCGAAACAAAATCCTGACGAAATCACTCCTGTCTCAACGTTGAAAAACACTGACAACCCTCAGCCATTAAACAAGGAAATGGAGGAGAACGAAGCTGAGCGAATTGACTTGGAATTCAGCGACCAGTCCGACCCTTCGGACGAAGACGTGGATGCACACCCAAGGAGAAGAAACAATCGCTCAGCTCGGAAAAATTCACAGCTTGACAAACCCATGACAGAGGAGGAAGAAAACATCTTCTGGGTAGAGCAAGAGAAACAGGCCAAGGAACAAGCTCAGATCAAGATGAAATTCGCGATCTCCGCCACTACATTGCAAAAACCACTGCAGAAGTCCAACCGGTAAAATCGCAAACTCACCATGCTACTAGTGCGGCACCGGAGATCGACCGACTCCTTGAGGAGGCTCGGAAAACTCCATTTACAGCCCGTATAACTAAGGCAAAAATATCTTATCCCGGAAAATAAAGATCCCCATGTATGAACGGAACCATCGGCCCGAAAGCTCACATGCAAACCTTTCAGATCGCCAAGGATATGTTACAGAACAAAAAAAAGCAACTACAATCACTGGACAAACGCTTTGGTTCCGAATCTTGTCGTTTACGGACAAGAAGAACCACGTACATTCAGTTCTGCTTGCCCATGGGCGAGCAGACCACGTCTCGGACAAATCGTCTCTCACTTCGTATTGTTTCGAGTTTTCGTATAAATTCCAAATTAATTGTATAAACGGTAATGGTTAGCTTGAACACCAAAGTTATCCTATCTATACGATTATTTCCTACGATTTGTGAAAGCATCGTAAAATCGCTTCCTATAAGATTTAATCGTATAAAACGATAACGGCTAACTTAAACGCCAACGTTATCTCACCTATACGATTGACCTGTTCTCCGATAGGAATTGTAAAAATCATCTAAACCGCAAAGCGGCCAAAAGAGACGTAAAACGCGATAATGACTCACGATATCTTTGTATTTTAAGTGTTTTAGTTATGCATTTAGCATCATTTTAAGGTTCATTTTGTTATCAATAGGTTGAATCCATATACTTTCTTAGTTAGTTTACTTTTTTAGAATAGAGTTGCATTAGCATTGGATACATATGCATTTGGGAGGTGTTTCGGGTACTTAGGAAGCATTTTGGGATCATGGAAGCAATGAGAATGAAGAGGAGTATTGGAACGGTTCGGCGACTCGGTCCCTAGCCAAGTTAGGAACTTTTAGAATTTACCAAGGCGTAAACTTGGACAAGAACTCGACCATCGGCCGAGCCAAGCATCTCACCCGAAGACCAGACTTTCTAACTCGGCCAACAACTCGGCCAATAGTCAAGCCAAGAAATTGGGAGTACTCAGACACATCTTAACTCGGCCGAGCCAATCATTTCCAACCGCAACCAAATGTTCAAGCTCAGCCAAGGCACTCGGCCATTAGCCGAGCCAAGATGTTCCAACCGCATCAAGACATACCAACTCAGACGATAGCTCAGTTCTTGGCCGAGTCTAGCCTCCAAAACTGAACCGAAGAAGAATCAAGCTCGGCCATAAATGCGGCTAAGGGCCAAGCCAAGCGCAACTCGGTTTACCAACTCGGCCCAGAGCCGAGCTAAGTGTAGCACCCTTAACCCACTAAGTTTGGGCCGAGAAGGCCGGGAATCTGATCATATGAGCCATTCATTCAAAAATCAAGCTAAGTCAAGCGGTTAAGACTGGAAATGGGTTATGATGCATTAAAAATCGGTTAAGTGATGGTTTGGCCGGGGGAAGATGCAAATTGGCCAGAACTGTTGGGAACTGATCCAAACAATGCGCAGGTTTACCTGATGTTGCGCATAGATGGGTGATCATGCAGGTTAACCAGTTCAGAACGTGAGAATCCGCTTAAGTTGACAGTTTGATCGAGAGTTGGGTCTAACTAGACGTTATCAGTCAGTTTGGGCTGATGGTTGGACTGACCGTGCGCAGTTTACTTGATGAATGCGTACAGTCAGACCGTCAGTCAAGACCATGCACAGTTTTCAGAACGATGCACAGTTTATGCGATGGTGCGCATAGTCGGATGGTTCAGTCAGTCGGTGAACGTGCGTTATGCGTTGTCGCATCGCTATCGGGTGGTTCAGTCAGTGTGCTACCTGAATCGATAGCCGACGCGTCTTACGTTCGTATCGGGTAGTTCATGCGAGTGGTGGGACCCGAGCCGACAAACGATGCGTGTTCCTGTGCGTGTCGCGACTCGAACGCACCTGCGAGCACGTGCTGAGCGATTCAGTACGTGTTGATCCGTACTGACGCGTGGGCTGGACGTGTTGAACCGCATCATGCGTGCATGATTTTTCCCTATATATACCGGACTGCTGCGCACATTTCTTCTCTTCTACGAAAATCGGTTCTTAGAGAGAGAAAGTGCTGTAGTGAGAGAAAGTTCGTGTGTTGGGAAGATCAGTACGTGTGGTTGCATTCAGTTCGTGGGTTCAGTTCGAGTGTCTGCATCAGTCGAGAGAAGCAGTTCGTGGGTAATCAGAACGTGTTTCAGGAAGCATCAGTCAATTGACCGGTTAACTAAGGTGAGTGCGTTTTAACCCGTAGGCTAGGATGTCTGTGTGATAGTCCTTAGTCCATGTGCCGTACTGATGGTCATGAGACCATACTGATGCCTTTGTGGCATGGCAGCATGATCCGATAGTCATATAGACCGGATGCATGAACTGTGGGCCATGTTGCCGAGTTTACGACCATGTGAGTCGATAAACTGAACTGATGGCCGTGTGAGCCGATTAGTGAGAAAAATGGGCCATGTGAGCCGAAATATGAACAAGTGGCCATGTGAGCCGATATAATGGCCGCGTGAGCCTGATAAGTGAATGAAATGGCCGTGTACTAGGCGTAATGCTGATGTGAAGGCATGATGGCGATTTCAGTTAGGCTAGCGACCAGTCCTGATGCGTCTGGATGGCCGGGATAGTCTAACTCGTTGTTTAAACTGTAAAAATTGTTAAGTATAAAACTAGAACTAAACTTAACGGATTTGGAATTGATGATTGTTTGGGGAACCCTATCTATTTGGGCAAGGTGGTGTGGATTAAACCGCATTCACTAAGCAAAGTAGCAATTGCTTATGCCTCCTTTGTGGTCGCAGGTGTTGCTAAGGAATGAGCTAGCATGCGGAATCAAGGCTAAGGAAGGAAGGATGGTGGATTTTGGTTAATGTTGGGTAAATTAAAGTAGTTTAGTACATTGTAATGTATAGCGGAAATGTATTAAACTGACTTAATCTATTAATGAAGTATGCATGTTTAACTTAGAACTTTGAAAGAATTGTTAAATATTGCATGAAAACGCCTAAGTATAGCTAAAACCTCATCTGGCCTAGTTATAAAATTAGGTTGGGTCGTTGCAAAGTTGTATCAGAGCCTATACGGTTCTAGGATAAGTTCTAGAATTTATGGGTTGTGGGAAAAATCCATACTTCCAGTTGCCTTGACCGCTGTAAGTCTTCTCATTGCCAAGAGTGTGTTTGAAAAGTTAATCTTGAGATTAACTTACGATTATCCTGTTTGCAGGTGAGGCGCAACACAAGAGGAAACAGGAAAATTGCTGATAATGATAACCGTGAGGATCATCGGGAAGAGAATGCGAAAAATGTTGGGAATATGTGTAGAACCCAGGTGGTAATGCTAATGCCCCACTGAGTGGTGCTGGGCAGGTAGGACTTGAGGCAGTCCTGATGATGTTAGCCCAAGTCTTGGAAAGGCTACTAGGAGCCAGAGGCGCTCAAGAGCCTCCCATTGTGAATGATCCACCCGCAGGGGAGATGGGTGAGGAAGCTCCGGTGAATGGTCCGACCTATCTGAAAGTCATGGACCATATGCAGCGATTAGGCACAAAGTTCTTCTCTGGTGGCACCGATCCGATAGAAGCGGATGCGTGGGTGTCAAGGATGCAAAGGAATTTTGAGTCGATTCGGTGTCCTGAAGGGTATAAGCGGGACATAGCAGTGCATTACCTAGATGGGGATGCACATGCCTGGTGGTTGAGTGCTTCAAGTCGGAGGCACATCCACACTTGGGAAAGTTTATGTGAAAAGTTTCGCGAGAAATACTTTCCAAAGGAAGCTTTTGACCGTCTGGAAGGTGAATTCTTGGAGTTGCACCAGGGCTCCAGGAGTGTGCGGGAGTATGAAGCCGAGTTCAACCGGCTTAAGAAGTATGCTGGCCGTGAGCTGGATGAGGAAAAGGTCCAAGTCAGGAGATTTATGCGGGGTCTCCGACTTGAGATCAAGAATCGGTGCTTGGTTAGAAACTTTTCATCAGTCGGTCAGTTGGTGGAAAAAGCCACAATGATCGAGTATGGGCTGATGGAGGAGGCAAGGATGACTGCCAGGGAACCGACTGTGATGCACAGTCCAGTCGTGAACCATTCTGGAGTCAAGAAGCGCAAGTTCAAAAAGATGAGTGGTTCAGTTAAGTCGAGTGGACGTAAGTCATGTCCCAAGTGCGGAAAGAGTCATGG
>OVAV01000582.1:0-17245 GCA_900406375.1 Iberis amara | reverse complement strand
CTGCAGTATAGTTTAGGATTAAATTCTTAACCTATCATAATGTCCCACCCTAAAATGTAATTCAATTTTAAAGAAAAAAATGAATAGCAAATTCTGTAATGCATCACGTTACTTTTATAAATGTACTCTTTAAATATTATATAGAATTTTTATATATAATCGACTTAGTCTAAATATGTAAAATCTTATACACATATTTAATTCATAATATAAAATCACATTACTTACATGTATTCGTTTATGTTATTTTACAATAAAAATAAATAAAAGAAGATAATATATTTGAAAAACATAAATTTTTCTGTAATTTTGGATAAAATGGTAAGATAAAATTTATTTTTATAAATACTAAGATTATAAACTTACCTAATATATATTAAATTTATTTTATTTATATTACAAATTTCATATATCATTTACTTGGCATATTAAACGAAATTACATAATAAAAGATACATTTTTAAATTTATTTTTAGCATATTAATTAGAAGAACGAATTTAAGAGATATAAGCTTAATTTTTTGAATAACTTATAATTAAAAAATAATTAAAAATCTTTTTTTGTTGATATAATATCTTAGAATCTTTTTATTTAGAAAATTCAATATTTATTAATAATTAATATGAAAAAAAATTGACGAAATTGCCATTAATATATTCAAAATTAAAAGACAAAAATGAATGGCAATTTTCGTAATATACCACATCAATGCAAGGTGATTCTTTAAAGACGAATTCTTTTAAATAGCATCAAAAAATGTTCAAATTTCAAAAATAGCACACACTCCCAAATATTCTAAAAATGGCACACATTCTCAAATGTTCCAAAAATAACACAAACATAAAAGGTGAATTTTAAGGTTTAGAATTTAAAATTTTGGGTTTGGGTTCACTAAATAGAGTTAAGGGTTTAGTTTTGAAGGGGTGGGTTTGTTTTTGGAGCTTTAGGGTTTAATTTTGAAGTTTTAAAGCTATTTCAAATTTTGTGCTATTTTTGGAACAAAAACATTTTTGTGCTATTTTTGGAAAAAATGTGCTATTTTGGAACTGTTGGAGAGTGTGTGTTATTTTTGAAATATACATACTTTTGTGCTATTTTTGAGAATCACCATATTTAAATGTCTCCTTAATCGTTTATATTTAGATGAACGTAAGATAAAATACATAGTCGAAAATAACTAATTAAAATTTAACATAAAAAAGTGGATTAGGGTTTTGTATGTATTGGTTCATGTCTGGTTTGGATCTGGGCATATTCTTTTAGGATTTTGCGAAGACCTTTTTCATGATCTATTATAAGTTTTAAATAGAAAATCTTTTAACATAAAAAAAAATATTTGATATTTCTTAACTGAATTATTATCTAGGTACACGTTTTTTTTTAAGTTATGAGTCTTACCGTCAAGCAACGATCGTACGCATTTGAAATATTTCATACATGTTTGACCCAAAAAAAAAAATTCATACATAAACCAAGAAGATATCAAAATAAATGGTCTTGTAGTTCAGTCTTTTTTTTTGTTAAATTTTATCATTGTACATAGAATTGAGCAAAATATCTGAAACTAAATAACTGAGCCAAATTAAAGGATATCTAACTGATCAGAAAATTAGAACTGAACTGGTATCGAATGAAAATCAAATGGATATTTGAAATATTCAAAACATTATCATATATCCAAATAATATTAGTTATAATATTTAAATATTTATATTTGAGCAGTTACAAAAGAAAAAATTTATATTTGAGATAACCAAAATACCCATTATAATTATAAGCTTGAAAATATAATTAATTTTATACATATGAAACAAAATATTAATTCAAAATAATCAGAATACTTAAAATTCTTTAGTTTAATTTTTTGTGCATTTTGAATATTTTCGGATATTTCAATGTTTTCATATAAAAATTAACCATAATGAACCATATCATTTTTCTAGATCGGTTATTCATTCCTCTAGTGAATCTACTCGAAATCAAACTATCAAAAACTAAAAGATAACAAACTAAGCCCGAACCAAAATTCTAAAAAGCCGAATGGACCTTAATTTTTTTTATCTTAACTATTTAAGAACGAATAAATTGACGAAATCGAATCGAATATTTGAACGGATATGTATCGTAGTCATTCATATTAAAAAAAATATCCCTTCTATATAAATTAAATTTCATTTTAACATATTTAATATACTTACTCAAAAGAAAAGAAGCTACTTGTTACTCGTTTCATTTTGCCAGTTCAGTATTAATACAAGTATTAAGAAAAGTAGAGCCTCTTTGGTTAAGGCTTCTTACCATTGGTGAAATTTAGAAAGTATTGATCTTCCCACAACTCAACTTGACGAGTCAGATTAGCTTTTCTTTCAAAAACCTCTCTTAAAGCCAAAGGGTTATAAGGAAGAGGCATCTCACATGGAGACTCTTCACTAGGAAACATCACCATCGACTCCACCATGAAATCTCTCCACCGTCCTCTCGCCGGACATCCTATACTATCCGGTGTAATCTCCGTCGCCCCTAAAGGAATCTCCGGCTTAAATTTCAAAAGTTTTGCATACTCGTTCATCAAATGGAACATGTAGTCATACACATATTCCATTTTCACATTCTCTCTTATAAATCTACTCCCTTCTTCTCCTATCTTACGCGCCTTTAGAAAGCCAAACAAAAACCAAAATCAATAGATAATATTAATAATTATTAAGAAAATTATCTCACATAAAAATATGAAGAGACAAAAACATTAATATATAAGAGATATGAGTCAATCTTAACATAATATGAATCCAATTCGATCTACTGTCCGATTCAAATTGGTCTCGTTAGTCTTCCTAACAAACGCAAAATTAATGACAAAAGAGTCATTATTTCAAAGGAGCAATATTTGAAAATACATTCCACATCGAAAAAAGATAAAATGACAAAACAATAATATATATGAAAAAATAAGTTAATTTATTTATTGTCAATTAATTTTCTATTAGAAGCCCTTAATCCTAAAAAGTAACAAAACAAAACTTTCTGACTAAAGGCAAACAAACATATGCGGTATCCAAATGATAATGTAAGACGGTTAGTTCTTTTGTGTCTCAGGTTTAAACTCCATTTGATACTGAAGTATCGCAAATCTGACTACGTGTACTGTAGATATTAAGGACCGATGGCCCGAAACTCTCGGATTAAAACAAAATAAACGTAAGGAAATTAAGACAAACCTGGTCTAAATGGATATTTCCCCAATGTACGGCAAATTTAAGAGAAGTACACTTAGAGTTGCCTCTGATTGGCCAATAATGTTGTAGTGGCATCATTCCACGTATGAAAAAATCATAGTACTTAGGTCTAACGTATAATGTCAATGAGTCACATGCCATTATATATTTTTCGCTCACTGACCATGCCCATCCTTCTATATATATCTTGTACCTATTCCAACATTTTTACCGAACTTTAAAATCGAACATGTACCAATATATGTTCACCAAAACAAGATTACTTATAAGTTACTTATAACCTGTGTGTGCACTGATTCTCTAGGTGTGAATTCTTGAATCCTTCTCTAGATTCTTTAGCCCAATCCTTCAAATTAATAAAAAATTAAAAAGAAAATTAATTCAATAAATTATCAAATTAAAAAAAAAATGTATATAGGAGGAAATAGGTATGGGTGTTTGAATATTTGAGATAATTTTTTTAAGTTACGAATATTTCAGATATAAGGACTGAGATCCGTTATAACATTTTAAATTTCGATTCAAGTTCCATTTCATATCGTCCAAGTTCCATTTCAAATATTTGGCTAGGGAACCGATAAATACTCAGATATTTTCGGATACTAATTCAGTTGGTTAATAAACTAAATATATTTATATTTTTTAAAATTATCCATAAGTAAGAGAAATATCCAAAATAACCGATAAATCTGAACAAAATTAAACTCATAATTTCATAAACCATGGGAACATAATATAATTGTATCACTTTAATGTATCCAAATCTATCAAAAATATATGAGATATGGTTAAATTATATTTTGACTATTTAAGTTCTCATAGATTCTCATTTCGGTTTGAATTCAGTTTTGGTTTTTCGAATTTTAGAGGTTTACATCTCATTCAAATATTTTATCGTTTTGGGTGTGGGTTTGGTGTTTTTTCTTTTTTCGTTTCTAGTTCTGGTCAGCTATAATTTGCTGAGCACTAAGAGGAAGAATCATGAACCCCTAACCTGGATGTAAAGACGAGTGTTCCAATCTTCTTGGGACGAGACATTACATCTAAGAAGATCTCTTCTAGTATGAGCCACTTTAGGATTTCCTCTCCAATAAGCGTATGCCACGCGGTCTTTCCATTGCGTCACTTTGTTCCCTTCTTCAATCGCCGCCAACGATTTAGCCCAAGGCTTTATATTAGCCTCAGCCCTAGTTCAATAAAAACAAAATTCCATGTAACTAATCAGGCCCATTTAAATAAGCCCATTATAATGGAAATTATATTACCAGCCCCAAAAGGACCAATCAGGAAAGACGATATCCAAGCTGCGATCATCTGAGCAATAACGGAATAAAGGAGGTGGGGCCGGGTGATGTTGACCTCTAAAGTCTTTAGATCGGACGGTTGGTCTATCATTTGTGTTAAACAAGAGCTCTAGATCTGGCAATCTCTCTGGATACCACCGTAGTAACTGTACGATGCCCCACAGTGTAAAAACATCTCGAGTCTGTATGGACCTTCTGTACTTCTTTACGTACACTTTGCCGTTGACGATTATTACCCTAAAATGAGCCATGGTCCTTGCTTTCTCAACCATTCCTCTCGTGACACCTGTCTCTTTCCATGGCCGTAGATCTTCGTGGATCCAACGGAAGTATGAAGGACACGTGGATGGTTTTGAATGGACTCTTTTGTTTCTTGAATTCGTTGTGATATCTTCGGAAATTGGAATTTGCATTTGTTGTGTTTGGTTCTTTACGACGTCGCATTGGTTAGGGAATCTATGCTTCTTGATTGGTGATTCTCTGATTCTTGTTACTTGCTTTAGACCTGCAAAAGTTGTCTAAAGAAGAAGAAGAAGAAGAGATTTTATTTAATCCACTCTCAAGTTCACACATTAACAAAAATTTAAGGTGTTTTAGATTACTACTACTTACGAAATCGAAACAACCCAAAAAGTCTAGGAGACAAGCAGATATGAAGAGAGAAAAGACGATGAAGAGAGTAGCTTTTGCCATGCTTTTTCCTCGATACGTCACCGTTTTAATGCAGACGCAATTGTGCTTGTTTGTTTGAGGATCGTTGGTGTTCCTCTTCATGCTTTTCCGTTGAACCATAACGACGTTCTATAGACCTAATGCGATGAGAAAGGACCAAAACTTTGATTTTGATTTTCCGACTTGTGTTTTTCCACGAGGATTTTGAGTCTTTGCGTTTTCTTCAACACTAACTCAAACTCACGTCTTTTGTGTTATTGAAGTTCATATTTGTTGTGTGAAAGTTATTTACTTTGTGGTTTTTCTAAGAGTTAAAAGAAATAATTTTATATTTATACGAGAAATTGGTCATCAGTTTTCATATGGTCTTGTCACAGAGACAAACAAGTTATTGTCTTTTCGGTTTCCAAAATACTTCTTTCGTGTAAGGTAGAATATGTAAGAAAAATTTGAAGACCTTTTGAGATTATAAAACTTTAGACTTGTTTATTGAAAATTAAGATAATTTTTTTTTATAAAGGGTTTATTAAGTCCAAATATAATTCCAGAATACATTTACAGCCCAGTGCACAAATTAAATAGACTCTCAAACCCAAAACTTTGAAACTGGGTGGGTTTTCCTTAGCCCAATTTAGGCCCGGCCCAAATTGAGAGAAGGAAACCCTAAGCCAACAAGGAGAACCCTTGTAGACTACTCCGCCGCCGACAAGGAGAACCAAGTTGCAGAGACCGCCGGTGTGCCAAACCGGCGACCCGGCGACGAAAACCGAAGTAGCTCTCACATAGCCACCCACGCCGGTCGTTGCTTCTGTATAGGAGGAAGAGACTGGTTGTTCGTCGCCACGTCGGTGATAGAGACGGAAGAGTAGATTTCTGGTTTGCTTGAGAACGGAATAGAGCCGCCGTTGGTCCCAGGTTAGCGAGGCGTGCAAGCAATAGGGGTTCCCGCACCGCCATGAGCAAGTCGGCGCCTCTCTTACCGCCAACAACTCCATCCGAAGCAAACCTTGAGATTCTTCCAGTCGAATCTCTGACGACTTTCATGCACCCTCACGGCGGCGGATCTGGCCGGATCCACGGCTGAGGAGCTTCTATATTCGCAAGCTAAAGCTTTTGTGAGATCGCAGTGATGGGAGGGAGTAGATCTAAGATGGCAGAAGGAGAAAACGAAACTGGAAGAGGCCGACGGCTGGACTTAGCCGGCGATTCTGGGGTCCCGGTGCACGCGTATGTGGCTCGAACGGCGGAAGGGAGAGCTCGCTCAGGCGTACCACACAAGTCTCGCCGACTAGAAACTTTTAGAGAGAGAGAGTCGGTGGAGAGCGGGAGTTTTATGTAAGAAGCAGAAAAAGCTATATTACTGTTTTCAGAAAAAATTAAGATATTACTGATTCAATTAGTTAATGTCCTATTTGAGAAAGTTTGTTATAAATGCTTTTACCATTGAGTAAGAAGTTGTACTCGGAAGATAGAAGATACAAACTTTAGCCATTAAACTTCATTGATGTAACATACCACATTCGACCCACTAATATAAAAAGACAAAATGAGTAATAGTTAGTTAATTCCATGTTGTATGATTATACTTTGGGAGATTTTTTAAAATACTATATTTTAGTTGTAATTCTAAAAATTTCACATATTTTAAATTGTTCAAAGAATATCACAAAATGTCTTTTTCAAAAATAAAAAGTACTACAAAATTTAAATATCTTTGTAATTTATATCCTAAACCTCAATAATTAAATATCAGTTCTTTCAAAACTAAATCATAAATTCTAATTTATTAAATGAAAACCCAAAAAATTAAAATTTAAAATAATTTTTATGGTTGTGTTATTTTTGGAAAAACATATTTAATATTTATGAAACATTGACAATTAACGGTAGATTTGTTGTGTAAATTAATGTTAATAGTATTTTATAAAATTATTCTTAATATTTGGAAAACAATTTTACAAAGATCTTTCCATATTGTTCAAGTCTGTGTTTATGATTACCTTGTAAAACAAAATAAAATTACAATGTTCTTGTTATAAAAAAAAAAAGAATTACTAGGTTTCTTTTAATTTAACTAATTAGGACGATGAGTCGTCTTAATTTTTTCTCTTTTAGAGATCAGCTGCCATTTTAAAAAAAGTTTCTTTTCTTGGCCATGACGGATGGTTGGCGGTTTTTTCGACGTCGTTACCGGTCTTTTCGAAATACTTACATGTCCTCTCTGGTGTTTTTTGTTCTCTATATCGGTTTTATTTTGGCTTACATGAAGTCATGGTGCGCCGTGGTGGGTCCTGGTGGTTCGGTCGTAGGTGTAAGCGGCTAAATTTTTTTTCCGACATGGATGTGGGTACTGGACGTCATGTCGACGACATAGATCTGTCTACGACTCCCTTTTTCCTTTATGGAGGTGTGTTCTTTCCGCTTCTCTGCGGCTGGACGGTCTTCTCTGCTTTTTCTTTGGGGTTCCTTGTCGGCTATGACTTTCCTCTACCACTGTGCGGGTTAGTCTCCGCCTGCTGGTTGTTTGGTCACAGATTTGGACTTCTGTCCTGACCTCAGCCCTTAAGTTTCAAGTAGTTTGGTCTTTTTGCTTAGGATAAAGGTTTTCGATCTGTTTTGGGATTGGTTTGGTTTGTGGAGGAGTTTCATTTCTGTTTGGTTTCCTTGTGTTGCTAAACATTTGCTAGCTTGTTAGTTTTTGTGTATTTATGTTGCATTTGGTTCCTGTTTTCTATTTTTTGCTTGATATTTATGCTTTTGCTTTTGATTTATGGTTCCATAAAGCTTTTATGTCTACTACAATTTTTTCTCGGCTTTTTCGGTTCGATTTCTTCATCTGTACGATGAACCATTTAGGCAGCTTATAGCCTCATCCACAAGATCAATCCTTAATATAAAACCAACATTTGGCTCGATATGCCTTATCTTTACATGAGTTTAGACACTTTTGTGTTGTCACTTCCGGCGTCGACATTTGTTATGTTTTCTTAGTCTGCTTTGGAAGACCGTTCAACCATCTTAGAGAGCTACATCGTTTCTATTTTCAGAAGTCTACCGAATTCTAATGAAAAATCGCTTAGCAGAAGTTTCAGCTTTTATTTAAATGAAAATTTTTTTTATGGCGTGTTGTCTTTGCTTATCTCGTTTCTACTTCTTCGATTTCTTTGGCAAATTATAGTAATTAGTGGTTCCATTCACCCTACTTTGCATTTGCAGATCTAGTTTATATTTTTTTCTGGCTTTCGATATATCAGAATTTGTCTTGTACTATAATTTTGAGCTACAGTAATATCAGTGGGCTTTAGTATTTCATCTGGGTATAACTTTTGATTATAATCAATCCGGATGAAAAATATAACTTAACTAGTTGGGCCGTTAGATAAGTCTCTATCTCAGCTGCCTAGAAGATCTGACAAAAACTCTGTTGAGTAACAACTCTAAAGACTCTAAACCAAAACAAGCAAAGTCATAAATAAGGGCCCATCTATCACATGCCTAAACCGATTTAAATACCTTTTATCATACGCGCCACATAACCGGAGCGTTCTGTACACGCGACCTCCGAAAAATGAGCCGTAGGGTCCAACGAAGACATATCCTTTTGTATCTGTTTCCAGCGTGTCGACTTAGTAAAGCTCCACGTCATCTTTTTGTCCATCAATTTATTTAACTAGTAGTTTTTTTATTAAATTTTAGTGGACAGTTTGTGGAATCTTCAGGTTTAAGTTGGATTTATTAAGATGGAAAAAATGACATAAACCAAATTTTTTAAAGTATAATCATGAATTTGATTAGATTCACTCTATGAGAAAAACGATGACATTGTTTTTT
This sequence comes from Iberis amara, assembly GCA_900406375.1. Classification (NCBI taxonomy): domain Eukaryota; kingdom Viridiplantae; phylum Streptophyta; class Magnoliopsida; order Brassicales; family Brassicaceae; genus Iberis; species Iberis amara. The sequence goes on along the minus strand of OVAV01000582.1, from coordinate 8,201 downwards.
CTACTGAGTGACGTGGCATCATTAAATCCCTTTACCTGTCGGCAATGAGGTGTTTAAATCACATGTAACGCATCCAATGCGTAAGAGAGCTTTACAGCCGTAGGATCACATGGTACAGCAATCAACGGCTAAAAGAAACAACTGTCACGCATATTAAACGCGTGTCGTACGCTTCAACGGTATATGCCAAAGGAGGATATAATAACCTCTTTCTCCTTATTGGCTAAAATCTCGATTTTTATCCATATTTGTTCTTTCTTTCTTTTTTGTTTTGTGTTAGTGAAAGAAAGAAACCAGTTGTTAGCTTTTGTCTGGCTGAGAGATAATGGCGGAAGAGCAAAAGACGACTAAAGTTGACGTAGAATCTCCGGCGGTTTTGGGTCCAGTTAAGGAATCAACTCCTGCTCCGGTAGAAGTTTCTAAAGATGCGGCGGAGGAGAAAATTCATAATCCACCACCACCACCACCACCTCCTGTAGAATCCAAAGCTCTTGCTGTTATCGAAAGTAAGCTTTTTTATATATAGATTTTGTTTGTCTGGTAGTTGCTAGTAGCAAGTAGCAACTGGTTACAGCGATTATCCGTTGTTAAATATGTTTATTTGATAATCATTCGATTAATCGTTGGATGAACAATAGACAAACAAATACGAATTCAGTCGTTATCATCAGCTGCTACCGCTAATTGTCAACTAGCAAACAAACTTGGCCATACACTCACGTGTATGTGTCTGGCTTTGTTGTGTTATATTGATAATCATCTACTTGTGAATTGTGACTTGAGAATTGATTCATGTTTTAAGATGTCACGTAATAGCCACAAACTCAATTTCTTAATCGATATTTACAACTTATTCATAAGTTCATAACATATAATTTTTGTTTTTAGAGACTTCGAATTGAAAGGAAGATATATCATTAGACATTGAGAATATGATTAAATTTCTTATTAAACTTAGTGTAATTATAATTCAAAAGTATTATGGAATCGTCTTAGTGGACAGCTGTGAATTAAGAAAGTGGTTTGCTTTTCTTGATTAGTTCCTTTACAGTTGCATAATTCCTGTAAATTAACAATTAAAAGCATTAATTCTTTTCTTCAAGTTGCTACTATCTTTAATGCATTTTTAAGGTAAGTTAAAACTCTTGAGCTATAACGTTGTGTTCTGCTTTGCTTTTCTGTCAACTTCCTTAAACTATTATAACCAAACTACTTTGCAGTGAATCGAGTTATAATCGGTGACCTTATATATTAGATTAGCCATTTATTTGAAGGAATATTTGATATAACATATGCGAAAAGACAACGGAAAATGTAAGAACATAATATTTAGCGTGGTTCACAAAATTGGCTATATTCTTGTGCAAAGGGATATTTTTATTAATAGAGATTAGTTTTAAGAATACATACTAAGTTACATAACTAAGACATAGAGGTTAATCATAGTTCGAACTTTAAGTTAATAACTGCGGTCCATAACATATTTATATCATACTGTTTAGAACCCATTGAAGAGCCTACACCAAAGAAAAGTTCTTCTGGTTCAGTCGATAGAGGTGAGCTACAAAACAATTTTTGTTAATGTTGTATACTTTATGGTTACTTAAATTCCATAATTGACATTGATGTGCGACGTGTGTTTTGGTCAGATGTGATACTTGCAGACTTAGAAAAGGAGAAGAAAACATCATTCATCAAAGCATGGGAAGAGAGTGAGAAGTCAAAGGCAGAGAACAAGTAAACTTCATTACTACATTTTTTACTGATCATAAGCTAACTGATACTTGAAATGATAATAATGGACAGAGCACAAAAGGAGATCTCTGATGTGCTTGCTTGGGAAAACAAAAAGAAAGCAGCTACTGAAGCTCAGCTTAGGAAGATGGAGGAAAAATTAGAGAAGAAAAAGGCAGAGTATGGTGAGAAAATGAAGAATAAAGTGGCTTTGATTCATAAGGAAGCAGAAGAGAAGAGAGCAATGGTTGAAGCTAAAAGAGGAGAAGAGCTTCTTAAAGCTGAAGAATTGGCTGCTAAGTATAGAGCTACTGGTATTGTACCAAAGGCAACTTGTGGATGTTTCTAAATTTGTTTCTCAAGGCTCATTGTTTGTGTCAATTCTTCTTCTTCTTTTTTTTTTTTGGGGTGTGATTCTTCAACTTTTTTTATAGTTACTTTTCGTTTGTGTGTTGTGTTGTTTATATATTGGTGATTTCGTGTGTAAAAACATCAAAAGTGAATGATTTTATGAAGTATATTATGTAAAGCATCAATCATGTTTGTATGATTACTGTTTTAAGCATCTCTAACGATGAACATCATTTTTTGTGTTAAATTTACAATATTTTATCATTGTTTTAGCATTAATATTTTTATCTCTAACCACAACACCAAATTTTACGCTAAAAATATATTCTATTCTTTTTTTTTCACATTCTATTCTTTTATTAATAGATTACATATACTTATTATTTAACAATTTTTAAAAATATTGTATTAGCACATATAATACTTAACTATATGTTTTTTTACAATAGTTCATTGTGAATACTAATATTTAGCATTGTGAACCATGTCCAAAATTATTTCTTAAAAAATAAACACTTTAATTTTGTATAGTATTGAAACAACCCAATATGTTTAAAATTGTCGATATTGTCCCCAAAGTTTATAAATAGAACTGTGGCTGAAATCGTGAAGAAAGGCGAAACCTTTGATTTGCTCAGAAACCAAAACTGTAAAAATAAAACAATACCAGATTTAGATTATAGATGATGGACATTAATTCAATGAGTTCTCCTCTTTTAAATCTCTGCCACTGGAACCAAAATGACCTCAAATCTCAATCAAAGAATTTTTTGATAAATAAGAGAGAAACTCATAGATGAAAACAAAATGTTGTTTTAGTCGTGTTGATAGACTAGAACCGAGTAACGAAGAACACAACAGAGAAGAAGATAGAGAGAGTGAAAAAATGTCGTTTACAGGAACATTGGATAAATGCAAAGTATGTGACAAAACAGTGTATGTAATGGATTTGATGACATTAGAGGGTAATATTTATCACAAATCATGTTTCAGATGCAGCCATTGCAATGGCACTCTCGTGGTATTTCTTTCTTTCTTTCTTTCTTCTTTTTAAATTGTTACTCTGTTTCCATCAATGCTTTAACAAAAAGCTCAAATCTTTTCTAACAGATAAGCAATTACTCATCAATGGATGGAGTTCTTTACTGCAAGACTCACTTTGAACAGCTTTTCAAAGAATCTGGGAATTACACCAAGAATTTTCAGACAGGTCTCTGTCTCTCTTTTCTTCTCCTCTGTTTCAAATTTATCATAATGAAGATCTGTGCTAACGATTATATATATTTACAATAGCAGGAAAGAGTGACAAGGCGAATGATAATCTGGTAATGAACACATAGTTTTAGGCCATCATTTTGGCACCTTACTCGTTTTTACGGATACGAATAATGTAAATTAATTTTTTGGATTAAATTTATAAAAATGGATAAGAATTGGGTAAGAGTAATTATTCAGACATTCAAATTAACCATTTTGATAATCGAAATTTTAAAATATATTACAAGATAAGTAATAAATATAATTTCAAATATGTTATAACATTAATAATAATAGTAATATTTTTAAAAATTTTATTCGCACTAGTTCCATAACTTTGATATATTTAGAGTTCAAATATTTATAAGTATTGATTTTAACTACCTGAACCGATTTTTACCCATTAATATCTTATCCAAACTTTTACATATATGCATTAGGTACTAATTTATATACCCAAATTATCTATACCTGATAGTTACATTTCATTACCTAATCAGATACTCAAAATAAACATCCCTAATTTGTAATTAAGCGAACCTATATTTTTATGGGTATATTTTGGGTACTAATTTTGCATACTCAAACTACCCATATATATTATCAGATCCATTATCCTAGAGGAACACCCATAATTTGTTTGTTATCTCATCTTTAGTCTGATTTTCTTAATTAAATTTTGCAAGACTCGAGCTCCAAGCAAGTTATCTTCATTCTTCAGTGGAACACAAGACAAATGTGCAACTTGTCAGAAAACTGTTTATCCACTTGAGAAAGTAACAATGGAAGGAGAAAGTTACCACAAGAATTGCTTTAGGTGTGCACACAGTGGTTGTCCTTTGACTCACTCTTCTTACGCTTCTCTTAATGGAGTCCTCTACTGTAAAGTCCATTTCAGTCAGCTCTTCCTTGAGAAAGGAAGTTACAATCATGTTCATCAAGCTGCTGCTAACCACCGTAGATCTGCATCTACTGGTGGCTCTTCTCTGCCTCCTGAAGATGACAAACCTGAAGAAGAAGAAGCTCCCAAAGGTGAAGAAGAAGAAGAAGCAGCAGCAGCACCTGAACCTGAACCTGAAGTTGCAGGTGAAGCTGCAGGTGAAGAGCCTGAACCAGTGGTTGAATCTTGAATGTTATGAGAAAACAAAAAGATCTTTTCAGATCTCAAGTCTAAATTTTTTTATATGATTTTATGTTTGAATGAATATATGTATACAACTTGTTGCTGTAATTTTTTTTCTTCTTTTCGTAAATTTTTGTTGAATATTATATCTATTGGACATTTTTAATTTCAAAAGTACCACAAACTCCCAATTATTTTAAAGATAATAACCACATAATTTATTTTTCTGAATCAAAATTTGAAACATTAGGTATCATTTCATTCTTGTAATGTAAATAAACAAAAGTTGAGGATAATTTAGCAAAGAATCAAACTTTTTGTCACTGTGTTCTTGAGATAGTGTTTCAAGACATAAACAGAGCCTTGCATTTTGCCATTGTGTCATCTGGACTTGTAACTGCAACAACAGAAATAATCTTACTGGTCATGATAATGTCATTAACACAAACACAAACAGAGATTAACTGATAATAATATATCTAATAAACTGACCTGAATGGCCAATTGTTCTTGATGATTCATAGATTTCATAATCATTTCCACCCTACAGAAGTTAAAGCCAAGCTCAAAGGAGAATCATAGAAGAATTACTCAAGATTTGGAAAGTTTTGTTGAGATTTTTACCTCATAGGTTTTGTCACCAAAGAAATGAATTTCGGTGAACTCCTCAAGATATTTCAAGCAGTAAGTCTTATCCCAACCTTTAGGGAAGACCTGCGTTATAGCAATGAAACTAGATTTAGTATCACAAAGAATTGAATTGAACAAAATTTGTTATAGTCCACATTTTTGATTCCTACTTACATCAAAGCTAATCTGACCTCCAATTGAGAAAGTAAGGTTAAAATGCGCAAATCTCTCACGAAGTTCAGCCACCATCTTTGGTCGAATGTTTTGAACCTTTTAAGACAGATTGTTTCAGAGTTTTGTATAAGAAACTGAAAAACTATATGATTTACTTTTACCTTATCATATCTCTCAAATTCATCTCTTTCTTCTTGGCTACAGTTGCGACCAATTGGTGATACATTAAGCATTCCATTTCGGAATTCTATGAATGTTCCCCTGTGTAAACACATTTCAAGAAGATAAATCTTTTATAACCTGAAGATTCCCTAAGATAATAAGAACTTGATCTTTCTATGTACCTTTTGATAGGAATATCCAAGTCCGCAATGTAGTGCAGTGTGAAATTTATGAACTCCTGCAACATCAAATTGACGCTATCAACAAACTATTCATTCACATAAACTGACTTACACTTCATCTTCAATTAAACTACTAAAAGAAACATTAAAGCAATTGCTCCTACTATACATTATGGACAATGACATGTAGTTTACCTTGAGTTTATCTTCTCCAAGGTGCAGCTTCAAGCTCTGAGAATAAAGATACAAAAGATTGAGGAACAAAAGAAACAATCAAGCAACAATGTGGATAAGTAATAGCCATTGTAACACAAGCACCTGGATTCCAATGGATTTTCCATCTTTATGGGCAACAAGACCATTCTCAGAGAAACAATAATCATAGTCGTTAGTGACTGCAAATAAAAAAACTTAAAAGTATTAGCCAAACATATGGAAGACTCACAAGGCAATAAGGTAGAGTCAGATTTTAGATTCCTTCTTAAGAAAATTAGATAAAGATTACAACATGAGAAATCAAACAAATTCCAGAATCTGAACTCAAGAAAGCTAATGATCAACTAAATTCCCAATCTATAGATTCAAGGATCTTCTATATCTCTGTTATTGACGGATCTAGTCAAAAGAAATTGAAGTAGCTAAAGTCTCTATAGAGTCCAAATCTAAAATGATCCATATAGTAGAGAACAGAACAGAACAGAACACAAGAGAGCATCCACAATCGAATTTCTACCACACATTATAGTTTATTCGATCGGATTACAGTCGTACCTGTTTTCCCAAGCTGCTCAGAGATCTTGCTTAGATCAGATCCACCGACGACTCCAATAGTGACAACCTGCAACTCTCACAGACATTTCGTCGAACACTAACCAGGCATAAACAGAACACAAGTAGAGAGGATGGATCAATCATATACCTTGCGCAATTCTCGGATAAAATCTAGCAATTCTTGAGTAGCTTCCTTCCTTGGAGCAGTGAGAGTCCCATCGACGTCAAACAAAGCGATAACTCCAGGCTTTTTGGCAGCCATTGAATGTGGATAGTGATTGATGAAAGGCTTTGGAATTGGAAGATGATAATGGCGGAAGATGTGAATATAAATTGGACCGATCTGATCTTTGATTAAAGAGTGTCGCTTAAACTATGGTCCTCACTTTTTGTCATTGAGATTTGTGATTGGTGGATACAAATATTCGTGACGCATAAAATTATTTTTATCTACATTCTATTTGTGTTATGAATTTTAGAAAAAAAATATTTGAATTAGATCCGATATAATAAAGTTGAAAAGTGTAAAATACTTCATTTCTTAAGAATATTTTTTTATTTTCTTTCTTATATAAACGTATACACAATCTTTGACAAAAGAAAAAAAAACAAAAACAAAAACAGAAAACAAAATTCAACATTGACAAATAAAAGATTTACATGAATAAGTTAAAAAAAAAAAGAATTCGCCGTATTGAATATTCTAGTACGACGAAAATATGAGAAGAATATTCTCGTGTAGACGTTCCAAATTGTGATTTTCTTCTCTAATAAATTTTTCATATGATGTCCCTAAAGAGGATATGTTAACTATTCATAAGAAGTGTAGGCCACTTTTGTAAATGGGCCTAATAACTTGATATATGGGCCTAATACTGACCTGCAACTACACGAGATTAAGAGTCAGAAATACTGGAAAATAAGATCTTGAGGTGAGACCGGAGATCGAAATTCACGAGAGTTGTCTTATTTCCACACAGCAACCTCTAGTCATTCTTCGTTATATGAGCTAAGAAGTAAATTTTTATAACTAAAAAGAGTTAGGGTGAATAAAACTATAGAATACTTTATCTGCTTAGTTTTTAAATGAGTTTAAAGTATGACGCTATTTTTAATTGAATAAAAGTAATGATTTAGTAATTTTCCACTTTAAAGAAATCAAATTAATTGATGGTTGATAGTTTATGTATTAAACTGGACAAATAAAATAATTAATGTATTATCTCAGTGACTTGAATAATTGATATATTAAATGATAATTAAAATACCATTGGTGTATTAATATAAAATTTTCTTTTTTCTATTTATATCAATTCTGAAGCGGTCGAGTATTTAAGCCGAGCTTATAAAATGGGTTTCAACTCTTTCTTCAATTCTCATATTTTCTCACCGTCTAACAGTCAAACGTCGAGTAGTTGAAAATCGAAATCGTTCTTTTTTTGGGCTTTCCACCTTAATTTGAGCCAGCTTATAAAATGGACTTGACTTTGAATAGATTTTGATAGAATGCTCAATTCAATACCAAACAAAAATTTAGTGAACCTTGTGTTTTGTAATTTGTGATTCATCTTTTTCCAGAGGTAAAAAAAATCGAGTAGAAATAATTTGTAGACATTAATTAACTATAGTATGTGTTTTATCAAGACGACAACATTGTACAAAAACTATTAATGTGTAATTGATTTGTGTGCCAAATCCATGTGCCATGAAATAACGAAGCAAAAACCGATACATTTCCAGAAAGAATTAATCTGTAATGAGAACGATTATTCATCACCAACCTAACGGTCATATTGGGTCATTTATAAATTATATAT